>APFE031636094.1:146750-194150 GCA_000404065.3 Pinus taeda
CTATTAATTTTATTAATTTTTATAAATTACTAATAGTAATTTTTAAGCTCTAGGTTTATGATAACCCATGGTATTGACACATGGTATTCATGTGAGCATAGACTAGTTAAATGGGAAATTCTATCTTAGATCCATCTTAATTCTGGGTCTACCAAGTGCTCAGAGGGATAAATAGATTTCATCCTCCTAAGAGTGGTACATGTGGAGTTAAGATGGATATAGGTTGGTTTTTATGATAATGAAGATATTAAATAGACTTAGGAAATTATATTGTAAAAACATCTTAAGGTGAATGGTTAAAGCATAGAAATTGGACAAGTATATTTGTATACTTCTGTTTTAAACTGAAACAAATCTAGGGCTAAAAGGAATGGATTGATTGCACGAGTCATCCTTCTATAACTTTCCAACATATGCTGGAGTAAATAGATTGTAATTTGGGTAATTTTTCTAATTGCAAACAGGAACATACTTGTGTATTAGCAGGGTGGTTACGAGGTCCCTAGAAGTGGAGTACACATATTATAATTTGGGTAATTTTTCTAATTGCAAACAGGAACATACTTGTGTATTGACAGGGTGGTTATGAGGTCCCTAGAAGTGATGAATTTGAATTTTTCTTGGTTTTATATATAGTATTAGGTTTTTCTCATGCTTTCTGTGAATGGCACGGGTGAATTTTATCTTACACCCACTAGATTATCGATATGTAATTTCGGTAATTTTGATTTCAAAAGATATTTTAAAGAAATGCAATAATTTCATTTGTGTATTCAATAAACACAAGATTTTATAATTGAGTAAAATATTCGCCATGCCTGGTGAGAGATTCGCCAAAATATTATATATACATATCATATTATTGATAAAATCGCCTTCCATTTTTCCTATATACCACGGAGATTCGCCCATTTATTATACATGTAAATTTAGGGGGGGTTCTTAAAATTTTCCCTATACCGTGCAGAGGTGATATTTCAACTTTGTAAATGCCTTCTGTTGAGATTTAGACCAAAATAATTTTGCTTTCACTCCTCCCTTGGTGACTTGACTCAAGGGCCAGGTGATATGAGAAACCCCAACACAAACCTACAGTAGAAGTTGGCAAGACCTAGAAAGTTGCGGAGCTCTGTCAAGGTGGTTGGAGATGGCCAATCCTGAATGACTTGGATCTTGGCTGGATCCACATGCACCCCCTGTTCATCAATAATGTATCCCAGATACTGAACCTGGGTCATGCCAAAAGTACATTTCTCCAAATTGGCACATAGCTTGTGTTGCCGTAGTGTTTTGAGAACCTGTCGGATGTGGTGGAGGTTCTCTTCCCAACTTTGGCTGAAGGTTAGAATGTCATCCAAGTATACCACTACAAATGAGTTGGTGAATGGCTGCAAGATGTCATCCATTAGCCTCATGAAGGTTGCAGGAGAATTTGTCAATCCTAAAGGAATAACCAACCATTCGAAAAGGCCCTCCTTGGCTTTGAAGGTAGTCTTCCACACATCAGAGGGTTCGATTGGTACCTAGCGATATCCTGACTTCAGATCGATCTTACTGAAATATTTTGCCCCCTTTATTTGGTCCAGGAGGTCATCAATCTGCGATCGGGTACGTATTACGGACAGTGATCTTGTTCAGCGCCCGATAGTCAATACAGAGTCTCCAAGTCCCATCCTTCTTCTGTACCAACACGATTGGGCTCCCACAAGGCGATGAACTTGGACAGATGTGACCTTTCTGCAGCAGCTCCTGAATCTGCCTCTTGATTTCATCGTTCTCCAGAACATAACGTTGTTAGATTGGTCCATTGGGTAGCGGTGCATCTAGGGTCATATCAATGGAGTGCTTGACCTGACAATGCAGAGGAACCCCTGCGGGGGCAGTGAAGATGTCCTCGTACTCCTCCACGACCTTGTCCATCTGTAGTTGTCGTGCGTAGGGGCCCTGTCTGGAGGTCGTGACCACTGTCTTCTTCTTTCCTTGAGGGCACATCATCAGGAAAATAAATTTCCCAATTTTGGAACTGAGCTTACTGCATTGTTTTGTAGTTACCAAAGAGATAGTGGTAGGCGGTGCTACCTCTGGTATCCTGTACAGCTTATTTCCCATTGTAACAATAACAACATCGGGCCGTGATTCATACACACCATGTCGCTTCCACAAGTATGGTTGTCCTAATAATACATCACAAACTTCAAGGGGAGCAAAGTCACACAATACCTCATCCGTGAAGGGCTTGATGTTGTATGGAAGGTGACACTGTTGGCTCACGCAAAGATCCCATCCTTGGTGAAGCCACCCAATGGTGTACAGTTGTGGATGTGCTGTTGTCGGTAGGCCCAACTGCTTCACGACCTCTACCGAAATGAGGTTCTTTTGGCTCCCGATATCGACAATGAACTATAGCAAGGAGACCTTTACCCACATCTGGGAGTGGAAGAATCGCTCCTCCTCCTCTGGATCTTCGGGTTCCTCCTTCTATATCTTCGTGGTGGCAACGGTGGCGTTGGGCTCCACATCGATAATTTACTTCCCTTTGTCATTCCCCTTGTCAATTTTTGACTCAAATTCAGAACATGCATCTGATTCTGAAACCTTTAGCTCAGCCACCAGTGACTACTTAGCCCGACACTCACTTGTGTTGTGAGTGGAGCTCTTATGGAACTCACACCATTTTCCCGTGTCCTTTTTCAGCTTCACGGCACTATTCTTTACTTGCAGCTTTGGCAGGTTGTCTTGGGCTGCCCCACCTTGGCTTTGTCCTTTGTTCTATGGTTTAGGGGCACCTTTCCCTTGCTTCGGATTCGCAGATCCAAAGTCTCGCTTCTTCTGTTTAAACTTTTGCTCAACCTTGACGGCATATCGGTATGTTGTGCCGAGCGAGGAGATGTTCAGGAATTCTATTTCTTCCTGGATGTACTTGTGCAGGCAGCCATGGTATTTTAGTATCAAATGTTGCTATGAATCCTTGATACCCAACTTTGTGCAAAGGGTATGGAAAAGATTGGTAAACTTCGGCACGTCTTGGTCCCTTTCCTGCCGCAGCGTGGTCCACTTTATGTATTGATCCTCATAGCTTCCGACAAGGTAGTACTTCTCCTTGATGGCATCTCAAAATGAATTCCAAGTGGGTGTGGCTGAAAATAGTGAGCTGGTATTTTCATCCTTTTGCTCACAGTAGGTTTCCCACCAGTCCTTGACGTGGGGAGCTACTTTGAGAAGAGCGAAAACAATATTTTCCCAACTCGAAAATTCATGAACAGAAAAATAACCCTCTAGCATATTTAACCATTCATCTACGGCATTTGTGTTTATCTGACCCTCGAATATGGGGATCTCAAAATTAACTTGTACCTTAAAGGGCATGGTGTTCCCAGAGTAGCTGTTGGAAGCCGATATGTTGCTTCTCGGTAGCCACTAAAGGATCTGGGAAAAGTTGTCCATCATAGCATTCCTTTGTCACTCGAGGGCTTCTTCAAGCAAGATTTTGATAGGATCTCATACCCCCTTGTCTTTCTTCTCATTCGTCATGGGAGGCCGTCAGGATTTGCGAGGCTGGTCTTGCAAAGGTTCGACCAGTTCAAGCCCTAACTCCTTATATCCCGACCTTGTTGGGGACATGCAAAGAAAAATAGAGAAAAAGCAGACCGCTCTGATTCCACTGATCCAGATTTAAATAGGAATGCAACAAATTACAGAGATAACCATAAACACAGATATGCAGTGGAAATAATACTTCATTTCATTAATGTAAAACACTGAAATATGCTTACAAATGGTAATGGAAATAAACTAACTAGGGCGATGGTATCTTATCTCTGAGAAGATATGTGGCGGCTACATGCCTCTGAATTGTCTTACAATGAGGCTCGAAGGGCCTATTTATTATTGAGAAACAATGGAAAACCCTAAACATCTAAAAACCTAACCCTAGAAGATGAAACACCAAACTGTGGGCCCCGTTTGGGTAAATTGGTACATCAACTTCCCAGGGTCATAACTTTGGCATATGATCTTCGTTTGATGTGCACAATATCTCGTTAGAAAGATCTATCCGAGAAATACAACTTTGGAAAGACCAACATTGGTCAATGGACCAATGTTGCTCCCAGTTTTCCCAAAAAACATCGTTTAGGGCCTCAAAACGGCTCTGGAAGTTCAGGACCCGAAAAACTATTAAAAATAGTAAGTTGTGCTACAATTAAGGAAACTGAAAATGCTAAGAGAAACAATGGTGGGGGTCCAAGTGGACTTGGCAGGTGGCCACCAATGTCCACCTGGATCATGCATGCAAAACACTCTAAAGGTTCAGGATCGGGTTTGAGTTGAATGCCTTTCTTGTTGAGAAGGAGTGTTGGAAATAATAACAAGAAATGCTAAAAATAGAAATGATAAAAATAGCATTTCTATAAATAGAATTTCAAGTACCAACGTTGGACATAGCAACAAGGAATGAAAAAATGGAAATGCTAAAAATAGCATTGCTATAAATAGCATTTCGAGATAGATTCCAATTTTAGTTAGTCCCTGAACTAAAATTAAGAAGTAAAATTCGAATTTGATCTTGGCAGTTGTTTGTAAAATAATTAATTAATTCATCTTGAGTTAATTAGTTGTAGAAAATCAAACATGAAGTCTATGTGAGGACATGCAACAGTTATCCCATTAATTGAGGAATTTATCCCTTAGTCAAAGAGATAAGGATGAGTTGTAATTTGAGTTGTAATTAGTTATCTCAATTAACTGAGTTAAGTCCAGTTAGATTAGTTCCAACAGTTTGTGAAATTGATTGTGAGTTCAGTTAGTTAATGCATGCATGCATGTAACTGTTGCACTTTAGATAACTAAATATTCTCTCCTAAATAACTCATGCATGTCAGTTCAGTCAGAGACCAAGTTGAGATAAGAGGAAGGGATAGTGTACTATCAGTTGGAGGAATTTTCCTATAAAGGAAACTCATCCATGCAGAAGGAATTATCTCCTTCAGGATTGCATAGTTACTTCTGAGTTTAGTGAGCAGTGTGAGAGGTGAATTCACACAGGTGGCAGCATTGGACCCTAGGAGAAACTGTGCAAGGAAATAGGAGGCTTAGAGGGCAGAGGAGAAGGTTTGTGAGAAGCCTTTGATTGTCTATGAGAAACAGAGGGATTGTACTGAGAGCTGGATAGCTTGTGAGCTAAATCTTTGTGTAATTTGGACATATTTCCACTTGTATGATAATATAGAGATTAGGGTTTTTAGCTGGGGCTTTTCCTAGAGTATTCTTTTGTGTTTCATGTGTATGATTTCTTCTTCTCTGTTATATGTGTTACGATTGATCTAGCTCAAATTGATTAAGCTTCCGCAAAGTTGATTGTAGAAGTAGATCTAGTATTTTTCTTTAGTATATTGCATTATCAAGTGATCTACAATGAGAATTTCTACCCTATCGAGTGAGAAAGGGAAGTGTGGGTTGAAGATCACTCACCTTGGAAAATCCACTATTTGAAACTTATTGTAAACATATTGGAGACTCCATTTTTTGAATCTTATTGTAAACACCCTAGTGAATCTACTGTCTATATCCTTATTTGTTCATCTGTATTTCAAGAGGCCTCATACTCGCTCTAATGCTAAAAAGAAGAAAATTTCCCCTACATTTTAACTTGAGATCACTCACCTAAAGGGGTTTTCAAAATGGTCATTCATGTGTTCTTGGCCAACAAATTTTCCCCACTGGATTTTTCTCTTGTTGTTAGTTATCCCCATCATTTCCCTTCAGTTCATGAATGGTATACCTATTTTCCTAGTTTCAGTGGAAACACGGATAGAAGGTCAAACCAACACCTCAAGAATTTGCATGAATGCGTGGAAGAGCTGGGTATTGTTTTTGAAGATGTGAAAATGAAATTGTTCATGTATTCTTTAGAGGAGATTCTAGACTTTGGTACAAAAAAATACCTCATGGTAGCATATCTTCCTTAAAGAGATTTCACATAGAATTTAATCATTTTTGCAAAATATTATATCCATCAGATGCTTTTTTTGAAGATTGTTGTGCACATTTTAATGTTGAAATTATTTCTGAGGTTAATGATCCTGCTGAATATATTTGTGGGGTTCCAATCCAAGAAGATATTTACTCGCATCAAGAAGCATCACCCAGTGATCAAGAAATATAAGAAGGAGACATCATAGAGCTACAAACAAACGCTCATAGATCTTATTTTTCAGGATTGTATTATTCTCCTTCTTATGATTCATATGACTCCAATGTGATGTTGAGAAATGTAGGAATACAACAGTCCCAGTCATGGTAAGTTGCACAAAAAGAGGAGGCCCGCCAGGAGGTTAATAAATAGGCATCAATTTATGATCCACATCCTTCAAATGGAGAACAAGTTCAAGAAGTTGATATTAAAATTGATAAATATTCTTCGTTTTATGATTCAGAGGAGGATGAGATTGTTGTACACTTTCAAAGAGATCTTCTTACAAACAAGTGGGGAGAATATTACCAACAACAACTCCTTTTAGAGGAGCCCATAATTGAAGATTTGAACAATATTTTTGGTTTCCCTGAGCAAGAAGATATTGGTTAGCATACTTTTCAAGAAAATGAGGCAGCTACAATTTTCTCTCGTAAGTTCTATGACCCAGTAACTGATTGCATGACAACATTCTTTGGTCAGTAGCAGATGTTGTTTCTAGGGTATGTATCAAGTTTTTTGTTGGAATAATTTTCATGGTTCATGCTTGTTTTGATTTTTAAATTTCAGTTTCATGGAGGCATTAGGTCCAACACCCAAATGCTGACATGATACCATTGGAAGGTTGACCTCACTTGGGTGAATTTACCCCTATGCATAAGTAGGAGTTGTATATAAATAAGCTCACCAATTGAGCATTTAATTTCCAGTTGTTAGATTTTATAGTTCTACATTTCAATTTTTACTCCATGCCCAATGGTGAAAGCTACTAGTCTGCAAGTTCTTAGCACCTTGCAAGTAAGGCATTGTCCCTAATTGGAGCCAATGTTTTCACTTACTGAAAAATTGTTTGAGTGGTGCCAAATGATGTCAAAAGAGTGCAAAAGAGAAAAGAATTTTACAGTCATCTTCCAAGTTGTAAAAGGACTCAAAGACTACATTGGACCCTCTCCATTGGAAATTCATCTGAACAAGATTTCGAACAATATGTTGAAGTCAAAAAATGGACTCCTGGATCAAAAGATATGGTCTACTGAATTTCAAGGACTGAAGCCTTAAGAGGGAATATCGGAGGTCTGATATATCCGAGATCGCATGTCGTAGATCCAGTGACATCAAAGATCAGTGATCGCATATTGGTGGTCGCATATCAAAGTTCCTGGCATATCAGTGATCGAATATAGTAGGCCATGGCTTATCGAAGGTCCAACACATTGAAGCAGGTAGTATCGCAACTCAAAGGAAATCGATGCATCACAATATCGCAACAACAAAACATCGTCAATCACAGAATCAGAACTTTTGAAAGTGTAAACCTTTTAAAATTTGTGATATTCCAAAAGTTTCGATAGTGTTAAAAATCGAAGGGAATGCTAATAAAGGATTAACAAAAGATTTCATCACAAAACCAAAGGTGGATGGGCCCTTTTCTCTCTCCTCTAGCGGGACATGTGGTAGCATATGATTGGTTCCAATAAGCTACACATGGCAGCATATGATTGGTTCGGATAAATCTACAATGGCATCTAACGTCAGCATGACATGGCGGTGCGACAGGACATGTGGCAGCTAGTTTTGGCATTTTGAGGGTCCTAAGGGGGAAATATGGGTGACTCAAGTCACCACTCATGAATTCCCATGTGGAGTGATGACAAAATATTAGAGGTCGGCATATCAGAGGTTGAGGATGTTGGCACTTTGTAATAGTTGGAAATTGGAAACTTCCAATAAGGGGCTTTGATATTGGGCTAGCACATGGTCGAGAAGAAATTAAAGAACCAAGGGTAGAGAGCTCTTAACAAAGGAAAAAAGGCACCCAGGCAGGAACAAAATTCCCTAGCACCTTAAGGCTAGTCTTTTAGTCACCGCACCTAGTCCCATGGAGGAAAATAGGAATGGGCTAAACAAAAGGGGCCAAGGACATCAGAACTCTGTTTTCATAATGTATTTAAGAATAAAATTCCTGTTAGTTTCAGTATTTGAAACCTTCCACCAGTAATCAAATATGCTCTTACAAAGTGGTTTTAGGATGTTAAAGTCAAATTTTGTCATTTCAGTGAGTCTTCAAGTAAAATTTGGTCACTAGGTATTAGGTCTAGGGTTTATTTTCACTCCTTCCAAAGTTTTTCAAATGTCAGTCTATGTCAGCATTTAGTTGAGTGTACCATCATTCATAGGGTTGTCATCATCATGTCAGGTTCCAATGGGTCATTTTACACCTTGTTCATGCTTCACTTGTGCCTATGTAAGGTTCATTTCCCTCTCTTAGGGTTTTGAAGGTAATTTCTCTTGGATGGTCAAATCATCAACAGAAATTGTGTCCTGATGTTCATACACCTTCCCCTATCCTTAATTTACCTTATTAAACACTTCCCATCACTGATATCCCTCAAATTCCTCATTTTCCCACAAACCCTAGTTTCCTACTACAATTTAACAATTTTCTAGGCTAAGCTTGTGTTTTTCCATTTTGGACCCCTTCCCCTCTCTCAATATTTGAAATTACACTTTCCCCTATTTCCTGACATCCCTGCCTACTTCCCAAAATGTTCTTAAGAATTTAGAAGCCCCTTATCCCCTTTATTTCACTTCATTTCGACAAATCCCCTGTTCCACACATCGGGATAGGTTTTACTCAAACTATGTTTCTGAGCAAGAAAAAATGAATTTGAAAATATTGAGAGAGTTTATTGTCTAAACTAGTCCAAGAAAGAAAAACCTCCTTCACTTTTTACACATGTGTCATGGTTTTAGAGAAATGTCAAAACTAAAGTTTCCTTAGGAGGGTTGTTTCACCTCTGGAGTGGCCTTGGAAAAATCAAGATTGCTTCTAGCCGGGTTGGCCAAATAACTTTCTTGATGAGTTAAATGTTAAATAGACACAAATATCTTTCCAATGAGCTATCATGAGCTCAATTTGGAGTTGAGGAAGACCTTCAAAAGTTGACTGCAACAGCACTCTGCATTTAGGCAGCTTCATTTTGCACATTTTGACCAGTCTGGGGAGATTTGACTTTTGACAAGGCAAATGAACCCCAAATTGAAAATTGCAAGTTGTGTTGGAAAGTAGAATCAATACTATTTAAAATGAGATATGGAATTCCCAATTTGGACACTAGAAAGGCGTCTAAAAGTTTCCTACAAAAAGCGCTACGCACCTGTCACCTAGCCCTACACATAGAATTGGTGCTACGCACCTAGTGCAGGTTTTACACTGAGTTTTGAATGGGTGCTATGCACCTGGTGCAGGTTTTACACTGAGATTTGAATGGGCACTACACATACAAAGTGCACTACACATCTGGATGAGTGTGCTACGCACCTGGTAGTTTGGCTACAAACAGTTCCAAAACTTATCAAATTGCCTCAAAACTCCCAAATTCCTCCATGGCAAGTAAGTAACATAATTTTTATTGCTAAAAGGAATTGTTGCATAAGTTTTTGGGTTGTATGGATTCTCTAGAAATCAAAACCTAATTGTCAGTAAATTGTCTCATATGTTGTAAAAACACACTTATTACTGCTGCCCTATATCATCTTTTACCGTTTCCCTAAACCCCATCCTCCTATCCATAATTCCCTAGACAGCAAATCCTAATTCTCACATTCTAAATTTTCACTACCCCCACTTCATTACAAACCCTATTCACATCACTAAAACCCTACCCACTCTCCCAAACCCTACAAGCCCTACTCACATCATCAAACTCTACCCACTCTCCCTAAAACCCTACTCATCCCTAAACCCTGTTCACACATACATTTCCACACTCCCTCCCCTATAAACTCTGCCCATTCCATTCCTCCATCCTATTCCATAATATTATCCACAAACCATTCATATATAATCACATTTTTCAAAACCAAGGGAAAACAATGGAAAGAGACAGTGAATATGGCTATGAGGAAGAGGACACTGATTTGGGCTCACTCAACGATGAGATCATCAAGGAGCAGTAAACTGAGATCCAAAGCCTATCACTTAACATTGAGAGGGAAAACATGCATTTTGAAAAAAATTTGGACAAGGCTAATAAGGAGAAGAAGATGTTGCGACACATGGCTTACCACTATTTGGCCTGGAACAAAATTTGCAAGACAAGGATAAGAAGCCTAAAAGCCAAGTTAAAGAGAGCTTTGAGGAGCAAGAAAGGGAAAGATAAGCTCAAGATCTTGGCTGAAGCTTCATTGGCCCAGCATAGCACCTAAAATAGATCACTCATGCCAAATTTCTTGAAATTTGGTGAATTTTTTGTCATTTTTGAATTTTTGAGGCAAAAAACAAGTTTTTCCGGCAAGTGCGTAGCGCCACCGGTGCTCGCTTTTGATAGGGACCTCCATTTGAAGAAAACATGGCACTTTTGGATTCCTTATGAAAAGTTATGCATGCTAAAAAATTACTAGGAAATTTTGACAAGTTTTGGACCTCCAAAAGGGCCTAAAACACCCAAAAAATGCCCTCTCTACTAGTTTTTGGCCACACAGGAAGCAGTCTTGGGAGATTGCAATGTTGGAGGGGCAAATGGACTCCAAATCAAAAAATTCAAATTGTTCCAGAAAGTAGACTCACAAGAATTTCCAATGCACTATCCTACACCTGATTTTGACCTCAGGAAGCCCTCCAAAATCAGCTTGGAAAAAAGCACTACACACATAAAAAATGGCGCTACGCACAAGATGAAAAAGTGCCAATTTTTCTCAAAAACTCTGTTTTTCGCCTAGTTTTATCCTAGTTTTATTTTTTCTCTCTTATGGTAAAATTCATGATGTTGCATGATGTAAATAAATGTACTATGATGTAAAAATGATAAAAATTGACTTGATAAGGTAGATACATCAGTTGTAGGTGGTTTAGAGTTGAATGAATCAGTTTCCTAGGTTTTAGAGGCAAGTTGTTCCACTGCCTATTTTTGTGTTCCTAGTTTAGATATGGTTGAAACCACCCCTCTTCTCATGGATTAGACCCCTGATGGATAGAAAAAGTGGATTGGAGGTCTATATCATGTGTTTTTTCAGTCATTTGTAGAGGTTTGACTCTTGTGGATGCATTGAGCTACTTTGTACATCACTTCTGCAGTTTGGCAAGGAAATAAACTAGGGTTTTGCAGCATTTTGTGGGATTCTTGTGCTAATGTGAATTAGCATAGTTTCCTTCTTAGTTATTCAGTGATATTATGTTTATGTGTGCCATCATCTCTTTTATTCTGCATAGCTAAATGAATCAAGTTTGAAAGGTGGAATTCGTTGGTGTTTCAGTGCTCTACCTTGGGGTTTATTTAGTTTTACATGTTTTCTACTGTTTGAAGAGGACTAATGACTTTTTCATGCCCTATCCAGCTCCTCACTAGTCTTTAGACTCACCATTACACTCATTTCAAAGTGTTAAAACACTTGCCTACCTCGCCCCACAAAAACCTCTACAAATTTGTGTTCATTTCCCGGACCCAAAGCTGCCTTCCCCATCTGATCTAGCAATCCAACCATTAAATTCAAGTAATTTCCTCTGAGAAAGCATACCTAGCCTAAAATTAGTTTTTATATCAGTCATCTCAAGCCTTCCTTAATAAATTTTCATTGAGATTGACAAGGAGAGAGCCCTCTCCTGACCTAGTAGGGCTAGCTACCAGGTTAAGCATGGTTTGATGTTACCTTAGACCTTCCTTTCTCAGCTTGAGGTAGATTTAGGCCCTAACATAGTGGTGACTATACTGGGGAATGTAGTTTTATGTTCCTCAGCAAAATGTAATCAGGCACAGATTTGATTGTTGATGGTGAACAATGATCAAACACATCAAGGCTGAAATCATTCACCTCGCAACTCTAAATCAGTTTCCACATCAAATCCAAGGACTCCACGGGAGGATGAACCTGACCAGTAGAAACATGGAAGGACAATATGGAAAGGTCAAGTATTTAAGTTGGAATTTCATCCAAGACATTTTGTTCTTTGTTATAAATTATTTCTTTTATTTTCCCAAGAATGTTAAGAAGGCTTTCCAAAGTATACTGTGTTTGAGAAGAGATCCTCGGCCTGCATTTGATTCCTTCCCTTTGAAGATTGTAAATACAAAATATTTGCATGCCTTTGAGCTTGATCAAGACCCTTTTTCTGAATTTTTTGATGACCATCTTCAAACCGATGAGCCTAATGAGACCAAGACTGATTCTACAGCGTCTGTACATACCCCACTACCTTGTAAAATTCCAGATTGATCAACCCTCTGATTTTACCTCCTATATCCCACGCTTTCCCTAAAAATCATTACCTATATCTACCAAGATTTGATGGTGACTGTAACGACATCACTGCTGAGAGACATGTATTGAATTTTGAGTCTTTTCTTGACCTTTTTGAAGTTGATGAAGAAGATGTCAGTATTAGGCTTTTTTCTCTTTCTTTGCAAGGAAAAGTCAAAAGTTGGTTCAAAACCCTGCCTGATGCGAGCATCTCAGATTTCCAGTAGTTTTTCAAAGTGCTCCTCGACAGGTGAGTGGTCAGACATAACCCTTTCTTGATTATAGAAGAGTATAACCAGTTGAAAAGACAGCTAGGGGAGACAGTACAACAGTTTTCCACTAGATTTAACCAAGTCTATTTTTCGATGCCGGTTAATATAAGGCCTCCTCCTGGATTCACTCTCTTGCATTACCCAGGTGCCTTTGATCCAGAAATGGAGTTTCACTGAGGGAAAGGAACCTTGCAACACTTGAAGAGATGCAGAACAGTGTAGTATATGTAGAGGTTAATTTTTTTATCAGAAGGGCAAAGTTGAAGGAAGAAGAGGTGAAGAACATAGATCCAGAGGAATCGACATATTTAGAGGTAAAGCTCGACATTTTGGTAAGTGCAGTGGAAGAGATGATGCAAAAGATCACTACAAGGAATGAGTATGATGTTCAAGATCATGGTTTGTTGATTGAAGAAGAACAAGTTGCTAATCCAAAACATTTTGTTTCTTATCCCAATTGTCATATACATGATAATGATTGTTTTATAGATCATCTTGGAGAAGAGATATCTGTTGATATGACATGTATGCTTGATGATGTATTTTTTACTGAAAATTTGCCTAAGTTTGATCAGTATGATGATGATGATTATGTCCTCCAAACAGAAGCTAGTTTTGTAGATAAATCAATAGCTGGTTTGTGCAAGGAGGAAGTTCATTTTTAGCAGCTCGAATAGAGTGATCAACCATTGCATATCAGCCATGGAAGTGAGGAGGAAAGTGTAGCTAATTTTGAAGTGAAGGATCTTTGCCTTTCTATTTTGCTTCATTTTAGTTCATGAGAGACAACATTCATGCAATTAGAAATCAACTGTCAAAAAATATTGATCTGGACCATCTTGAGGGCAATGAAAACCTTGTTCAAGACTTTTTATATCCATATTTGCAGCCCTCGAATGCCATTGAATGTCAGGTTGAAGATGAAGACTTGGAAGCTGGACCATACGATCAAATGATGCCAAAAGATTCCATACCATTTTGTTTTGAATCATTTCAGTTTTTGAAAGGAAAATTGCATAGTATATCTTCAATTGAGCAACCTGTAGGAAATCATGTAATCTCATTGAAACCAATAGAAAATGCGTTGCAGCAGTCATTTCAAATTTTTCACGATCCAATAGTTGATGTTTTGGATGATATTTGTAGTCAAAGTCCTTCTCAATTAGCTACATGTGAGCTTGAAACGCGTACTGATACAAACTTGATTTGGCAGTCGGTTTCTTTGTCATTCTCAACAGGAGTCTTGTCAGAAAGCTCAGATGAAAGTTTGCATTCATGGTACAAGGAGAAGAAAAGTAACCCATTGGATGAGCTAAGTCCTAGCATGCATGAATTTCAAGATCCTTATGCAGTGTTTTTGGAGTCGGATAGAGAATCCATATCATTCAACGAATCTGTTTACAAGTTTTCATGGGAGTTGCCTTCCAGTAGTTCTTTCTTGTTGTTCATAAGAAAGCACTTGTGGAGAATGCAAACAACAACCAGAATGCTTACTTGGTTGCATTGGTTATTTCACTTCACTTGATCAGGTGATGAACGGAATAGTTAGAGTAGGTTTTATTGAATAAGCTCTATTTTGAGCATATTTTCCAGTTTGTCAGTTGTGTTTTAGTCTTGAGTCATTTTTTGTTTCAATCAGTTTCAAGATAGTTTCAGTTGAGTGTCCATTTTCAGCTTTTGAGAGTCTTGTTTCAGTTTTGAAATTAGTTAGTTCAACTATGATTTTTGAGTCAAAGTTTCATAGTAATTGGTTTTGGTTGTTTTGAAGTTATTGACTCCATATTGCCCAATGGAAAAGGCACTGGTCTGCTCTCCCAAAGATCTGCGGTTCTTGGCACCTCCCAGGAGCTACCATCCTGATTGGAGCTAATGTTAGTTTCAGTCCTTGAAACCTTCCACCAGTGATCAAATATGCTCTTACAAAGTGGTTTTAGGATGTTAAAGTCAAATTTTGTCATTTCGGTGAGTCTTCAAGTAAAATTTGGTCACTAGGTATTAGGTCTAGGGCTTGTTTTCACTCCTTCCAAAGTTTTCCAAATGTCAGTCCATGTCACCATTTAGCTGAGTGTACCATCATTCAGAGGGTTTTCATCATCATATCAGGTTCCAATGGGTCATTTTACACTTTGTTCATGCTTCAGTTGTGCCTAGGTAAGGTTCATTTCCCTCTCCTAGGGTTTTGAAGGTAGTTTCTCTTGGATGGTCAAATCATCAACAAAACCTATGTCTTGATGTTCATGCACCTTCCCCTATCCTTAATGTACCCTATTAAACACTTCCCATCACTGATATCCCTCAAATTACTCATTTTCCCACAAACCCTAGTTTCTTGCTACAATTTGACATTTTCTAGGCTAAGCCCGTGTTTTTCCCTTTTGGACCCCTTCCCCTCACTTAATATTTGAAATTAAACTTTCCCCTATTTCCCAACATCCCTCCCTACTTCCCAAAATTTTCTCAAGAATTTAGAAGCTGCTTATCCCGTTTATTTCGCTTCATTTCGACAAATCCCATGTTCCACACATCAGGATAGGTTTTACTCAAATGATGTTTTTGAGCAAGAAAACATGTATTTGGAAAAACTAAGAGAGGTTCTTGTCCAAAATAGTCCAAGGAAGGAAAATATCCTTCACATTTTACACAGGTATCATGGTTTTAGAGAAATGTCAAAAATACATTTGCCTCAGGAGGGTTGCTGCACCTCTGGAGTGGCCTTGGGAAAATAAATATTTCTCCTAGCTTGGTTAGCCAAATTACTTGCTTGATGAGTTAAATGATAACTATACACAAATATATTTCTAATGAGCTATCATGAGCTTAATTGGGAGTTGAGGAAGACCTTCAAAAGTTGATTGCAACAGCACTCTGCATTTAGGCAGCCTCACTTTGCACATTTTGACTAGTCTTGGGATATTTGAATTTTGACACGGAAAATGAACTCCAAATTGAAAAATTAAAGTTGTGTTGGAAATTAGAGTCAATAAGCTTTCCAAAAAGCTATGGCATGTCCAATTTGGACACCGAGAAGGCCTCCAAAGTGTCCTGCAAAAAGCGTTACGCACCTGTCAACTGGCGCTATGCATAGAATTGGCGCTATGCACTTGGTGCAGGTTTTACACTGAGTTTTGAACGGGTGCTACACATAAAAAGTGCACTACGCACCTGGATGAGTGCGCTACGCACCTGGAAATTGGGCTACAAACAGTTCTAAAACTTATCAAATTGCCTCAAAACTCCCAAATTCCTCCATGGCAAGTAAGTAACATCATTTTTGTTGCTAAAAGGAATTGTTTCATAAGTTTTTGGATTGTATTGATTCTCTAGACATCAAACCCTAATTGTCACTAAATTGTCTCATATGTTGTAAAAACACACTCATTACTGCTACCCTATATCACCTTTTACCGTTTCCCTAAACCCCATCCTCCTATCCATAATTCCCTAGACAACAAACCCTAACTCCCACATTCTACATTTTCACTACCCCCACTTCATTACAAACCCTATTCACATCAATAAAACCCTACCCACTCTCCCAAACCCTACACTACTTCCCAAACCCTACAAGCCCTACTCACATCATCAAACTCTACCCACTCTCCCTAAAACCCTACTCATCCCTAAACCATATTCACACATACATTTCCATACTCCCTCCCCCATACACTCTGCCCATTCCATTCCTCCATCCTATTCCATACTATTATCCACAAACCATTCATATATAATCACATTTTTCAAAACCAAGGGAAAACAATGGAAAGAGACAGTGAATATGGCTATGAGGAAGAGGACACTAATTTGGGCTCACTCAAGGATGAGATCATCAAGGAGAAAGAAACTGAGATCCAAAGCCTATAACTTAACATTGAGAGGGAAAACATGCATTTGGAAAAGTTACTGGAGAGAAGAAGATGTTGTGACACATGGCTTACCACTATTTGGCCTGGAACAAAATTTGCAAGACAAGGATAAGAAGCCTAAAAGCCAAGTTAAAGAGAGCTTTGAGGAGCAAGAAAGAGCAATATAAGCTCAAGATCTTGGCTAAAGCTTCATTGGCCCAGCATAGCACCTAACATAGATCAGTCATGCCAAATTTCAAGAAATTTAGTGAAGTTTTTGTCATTTTTGAATTTTTGAGGCAAAAAACAGGTTTTTCAGGCAAATGCGTAGTGCCACTGGTGCTCGCTTTTGATAAGGACCTACATTTGAAGAAAACTTGGCATTTCTGGATTCCTTATGAAAAGTTATGCACGTTCAGAAATTACTAGGAAATTTTGACAAGTTTTGAACCTCCAAAAGGGCCAAAAACACCCAAAAAAAATGCCCTCTCTGCCACTTTTTGGCCACACAAGAAGCCATCTTGGGAGATTGCAATTTTGGAGGGGCAAATGGACTCCAAATCAAAAAATTCAATTTGTTCCAAAAAGTAGACTCATAGGGCTTTCCAACAAGCTATCTTGAACCTGATTTGGACCTCAAGAAGCCCTCCAAAAGCAGCTTGGAAAAAGCGCTACACACAGGATGAAAAAAGTGCCAACTTTGCTCAAAAACTCTGTTTTTTGCCTAGTTTTCTCCTAGTTTGACTTTTTCTCTCTTATGGTCAAATTCATGATGTGAAATGATGTAAATTGATGTACTATGATTTTAAAATGATAAAAATTGACTTTTTAAGGTAGATACATCAGTTGTAGGTGGTTTAGAGTTGAATGAATCAGTTTCCTAGGTTTTAGAGGCAAGTTGTTCCTATTGTGTGTGGAGCATGATTGTTCAGAGGTCTTTGTTTCAGCTAGATGTATACCCTGGAAGTTTGTACACCCCTCCACACGGGGGGGGACTTGCCCCTCTGGGGGGTCCGAGGGGGGGGTGTTCCCCACTGACTGGGGGATCCGGGGTCCAGCAGTCCCTCAGCGGGGGCTCGAGGGTAGCACCCCCGAAGCTAAAAATAGATGTAAAATTGCCTTGTAAAAGTATAGTAATTTCTAGTCAATCTGGGTTGTTCATTAGGCAGATGATCTGACGGTAGAACTTATGTTTAGTTTACGGTTTTTTTCCCTAGAAGGCAACCCCTCTCTTTATATGAGGGAATTGTATTTGAGGCTGTGATATAGATGTGTATTCTCTGAGTGAGAAACAGAGAGGTGAGATTGTGAGAGAAAACAGAGGATATTACAGTGGATCTGTTGGAGGTTGTGTCTCTTCATTTTGCTGGATAATAGAAAGGAAGGATTGGATGTTCAAGGTGGACATAGCCCGAACTGGGTGAACCACGTATATCTATGTCTCTCTTGTTTTATGCATTTTTTGTGTTTTTATTTCTGCAATATTTTATGTGTTCCATTTCTCTGTAATATATAATTTTTTAACAGTTCCATTGCATATTTTTGTGTTCCTAGTTTAGATATGTTTGAAACCACCCCTCTTCTCATGGATTCGACCCCTGATGGATAGCATAGGTGGTTTGGAGGTCTATATCATGTGTTTTTTCAGTCATTTGTAGAGGTTGGACTCTTATGGATACATTGAGCTACTTTGGACATCACTTCTGCAGTTTTGCAAGAAAATAAACTAGGGTTTTGCAACATTTTGTAGGATTCCTGTGGTAATGTGAATTAGCATAGTTTCCTTCTCATTTATTCAGTGATCTTATGTTTGTGTGTGCCATCATCTCTTTTATTCTACATAGCTAAATGAATCAAGTTTGAAAGGTGGAATTCATTGGTGTTTCAGTGCTCTACCTTGGGGTTTATTTAGTTTTACATGTTTTCTACTGTTTGAAGAGGACTCATGACTTTTGCATGCCCTCTCCAATTCCTCACCATGCCCTCTCCAATTCCTCAACAGTCTTTAGACTCACCATTACACTCATTTCAAAGTGCTAAAACACTTTCCTACCTCACCCCACAGAAACCTCTGCAAATCTGTGTTCATTTCCCGAACCCAAAGCTGCCTTCCCCATCTAATCTAGCAACCCAACCATTAAATTCAACTAAATTCCTCTGAGCAAGAATACCTAGCCTAAAATTAGTTTTTATATCAGTCATCTCAAGCCTTCCTTGATAAATTTTCATTGGTATTGACAAGGAGAGAGCCCTCTCCTGACCTAGTAGGGCTAGCTACCAGGTTAAACATGGTTTGATGTTACCCTTGACCTACCTTTCTTAGCCTGAGGTAGATTTAGGCCCTAACAATTCCCAATGAGTAAAAGCTCTGAAGTGGCATTATGGCAATGTTGCAGGACATAGTGGACTCTAATAGTGTAATGTAGAGGTGTTATGAGATGGATGAGTCAGCAGTTGTGATTCTGCGACACCACTAAGGTCCACCACAACTTATCGCTCCCATCACTAGAAAGTGGGAAATTCAAGTTGTTAAAGGGAAAGTGACAGGAGAATTGGTCGAGTAGTTGAAGAAGAGCATCAAAAAGTCATGGCCTGATCAGAGGGTATCACAGGAATGGCAAGGAGATATTTTCCTCAACCATCATTCATTTTTCCTTATTTCTTTTATTCTGTAATTTTTGCACTTTAAAGAATGGAATCAAAATCAATTGTAATGATTTTGGGTAGCATACCTTCGCATACCGAGATAACTAGTCAATCAGACAGCTAGAGCTCAGCTGAGATATTTTGTAATTTCTTTCAAAGCTCCCCCTCTCCTTATAAAAAGAGGGAAGAAACACTAAAAAAGGTTCTAGAATTATGCAACCAAGACAACTAAATTTTGTGGTTCTACTTTAGTTCAATTTGCTTGTTCATGAGGTCGTTGGGCTGATACAATTGCTAAATGTAATGGACTGGTGATTTGGACTCCATCTTCAAGGATTAATGAAACTGTTTTGTTGGTTCTAATCAGAGCAATGTGCAGTATGTTTCCCCTTTGTTTATCACTTCATGTATGTCTTTCCTCCTCTTAAATAGTGTAATGAAGTTGTTGGTATCACTCTCCTTATGATTGTATGTTTGTTGCTAAGTAGTAAAAATTACCTATGTTAACTACATATTTACTTGTGTTATTTAATAACTTACAGTACCTGTATGTGCACATATTTACTTATTTTTGTTTGGTGAAAAATGTATTCATGAGTCATAGAGCTTGAGACCTTAATTCACGCTCCAGTTTTTCTGCATTTTCACCTCCTCGCTTTTCCACATTTCTATTGGATATTGTTGCTTAGGATTTTGTGCTATGTCCAACTCTCTGCATCGATTTCCCTCCTTTCCTTCCTCTTGTTCACCTATAATAAAAAAACAGTGTCAAGTTGCCTATTGTTGTGTGTCAGCCACCAAACCCAAGACATTTATCTTTGTGATTCACCATATATACCCCCAGAGTATTTAGATCTATGTGTTTTCTTGAGTTTACCTTGATGAAGGGCTATTGAACCAAGATCTAAATTATCTGTTTCCAAATTAAGTGACATATGGAGTGAAGACAAAAGCCTTTAGATAATATTCAAAAGCACTCCTCTCGGATGCCCTAAGCATTGGTATCCTATCAACCTAGAGGTTGTCTCTAGGAGGCTTCTATATATTTTGAAGCACTTGAGTGACAGGAGATAGAAAAGCTAAAACAATCTTTCTCCTTCCCTGTAAGAGCTTCAGTTGAGTTACTTTTACTAGAAGCCTTGGTTATACAAATGCTCAAGAAGTCCTTGGTGGGTTGAGTTACTAGTCGTGGAAGTCTTGGCTGGACAAATGTTGTAGAATCCCAATGGCAGTTGTGGGTTGAGTTACTAGTCCTGGAAGTGTTAGTTGGAACAAATGCTCTGGAGCCCTAGAAGGCTTGGGTAGAGCCCAATCTGGTGATAGTTTTGTGATTTCCAACCATGAGGTGGAATCATTGTTTGATGGGTTGAGGTGGTTTAGCCTCTGGAAGCCCTTGATGGTTTTGATTGATATGTTTTATGAGATCCCACATTCTTCGAATATGGCATGGGGGTGACAAGCTGAAGAGATATTTGGCTCAGCCATGTCTACGGTCGAGTGGTTCTTGGAAGTATCGAACCTGGTTGGCCTTTGCATCATTAATATGAGGTTATTTCTCCTTGTTAATTCATGAGTATTATAATGGTTTATATATGGATTATATGGTCATTGTTTCCTTAGTATTTTATTTTGATTATGATGGTTATGAACATGTATTATGATAGTGGCTATGTATGCCTCTCATCATGCTTTTGCCTGTAAATGAATGAACAATGTATCTATGGTCTAATAGATGGAATTGCAGCTAATGAGTTGAAGCATTAATAATTCTTAGCAATTCTCAGATAAGTTTGAAACCCCTATGCTCAATTTTGTTGTTACGACCTGTAGCTTTCACATTTGTGACATGTTTGACGAAATGCATGTCATGGTTAGTAGGGGTCCAGTCTAGTCCTTGTTCAAGTAATTGCATTTGCATCATTGTTTTGTTGTTATATTTCATTTTTGAAAGTGTCATTGAGTTCTAGGCAGTGACATAGGCTCTGTGCCTGGAAAAGTGGCATAAATCCTGGAGTTGTAGGCACAGGTATGACGAGAAAATACCCCAAACGTATGTATACCCATGTTGTGGGAGAATTTGGAGCCTCCTGGACACATGCTTGTCCATGAAGGGAGTGTCTGGGGGTTTAAATGATCTAAAAAATCAATGGGACCCAGGCGCTGGTTACCTGAGTGGTTGGGATGGCTCCTTGGGGTATTGTTCCTGATGTGTAAGGTTTGTGTGATCTGTTATGTTGGTTCCACTTCCTTAACTGACACATAGGGATTCTAATCATATCATAGTAACTTTTCATCACATGTTTACCCTGGTTGGGCAGTTACTTGGGTAGATATGGAAGGAGGGAGTTATAGAGTGGTATCAGAGTGGGTTATGTTCTCTTTGGGTGATGTCTAGTTTCTGTTCTCTTTGTGTGATATTTGATACCATAGAGTGGTATCAGATCATGGTTCACCCCTTGGGCTAGATGGGCGGTGTGTTAGTCATGCATTCATGTCTGTTGCATATGTGTTCCTTATTCTTGTAGTCCATGTGCTTGTTGTGTTTGCATGGTGTTGATCATGGTTGTAGTGATGTATCCATGTGAAGGTTGATGGTGTTGTTATGGAATGTTTCGTCATGAGTATATGGTTGTATATGCATTTTTTATGCATGTCAATATCTATATGTTGTTATGCATGCATTGTCATGGTTATGTTTATGCATGTATGGTAGGTCAGACATCCATTGTGAAGCCATTGTATGTAACTAGGTCATCATGATGATATTGGTATGTTATGATTCTAATGTGGTGGCTGAGATAGAGTGGAAAATGAAGACCAACAAAGTGAACTTGCAGTATTGGACCTCAAGGCAAGAGCATGTCGTCATACAGGTTTGTTTGTTGGACATGCAGGTATGTAAGTTAAAGATTGTTATATGCACTATGGTTATGTGTATACCTTTCATTCTATTGATGTTATGGTTACATACATGATAGATGTTAGTTGATTAGTGTATTCATATGCACATGTGTCTCATAGTCATGAATGATAGTAACATGTGGTTGTATGCATTGCTATTTTTGTTTTGTGATATTTAGCTTGATGATTAGGTTATACATTGATGATGAGCATGATATATAATTTGTTGTTGTTATATGCTAGTAACTTGATATTTAGGACTATTACATTAAGATATTGATGTGATATGTATTGTACTAATTTGGATTGGTCTATGCAGATGGTTATGGTTACGATATCCAGGTATGAGCCAACATATTTGTGATATGGTGTTGTACTAATCTAGAATGATTGTGCATATGTGATTGTTATGCATGAATGAAAATTATTTGTGAGTTTATAATGTGAGCATGCTAGCTAGCTACTGTTATGGATATCATGACCTTATTTATGTTTGAGTTGATATGTTGTGAAGTTATATCATGCTAATCTAGATTGATTGCGCAAACAAGATAGCATCCCCTGAAATACGTTAAGGTGTCGTCTATTTGGTGTTTTAATGTTTGGATATGTCCTTTATTTGGTGTTTGAGTCTTTGGTGTCTATTATGTCATCTATATTTTGTTTGAATGTTTGATTACTTGAATGATATGAGTATGTGTCTATAAGATTTCTTGTCAAAATGATCTTGTTTTAAGATGGTTGTACTAATACATATGTGTTGAGACAGTTGATATGTACTTGAATGTAAGTAGGTGATAGTTGTAGCATTATGTATTATGACTAAAGAATGTGAGTTTATTGTTGAGTATGACATGCTTGTTAGACTTGGTAAAGGTTGATTTCAAATTAATATACATGATCTCTTGATATTTGAAATGTGAGATTGACATGGGTGAGAAGTTGTAGGGAAACATGCCTGGTATTTAGCTTGACAAGGTAATAGTTGATGTGTTTATATAACTAACAGTTGGGTGATGTGACAATGCATAGTAAGACTCAATTGTAGCAAGGAAAAGGTAAAAGAGAGGAATTGGTTGAAAATTCCTTTGGCTTTGTTTGGAAAGTGCAATTCCAAATGAATTAGTGCTTTGCATACAGGAAGTCTTCTCAACATTAAATTTGTTTGACATTATGAGGATATGTGTTATATTCATAAATATTTATTTTACAGGAATCACAATTGGTTCTAGTTATGGATAGGTTCGTCAACAGATTGGAGTCCCTTGAGAGATGGTAGGGTTGTGTTCAGTTGCAAGCAACATGCTTGGCATAGAAAGGTAAGGTAACTGATGTATTTTTATGTTTATTTATGCACTGAAAGTTATGTGTTTATGGAAATATGATGAAGGGGATTTTATTTAAAAGAGTCTACCATGAAATTCTAAAGAAGACGCATGTTGAGCTTTCCTTTGAAAGCACTAGGAACCATTGGTATTAATTCATGGTGTCTATTGAGAGTCTTTTGATTTTGATTGTTTGTGCTTTTTTTGCGATTGATTTGCAGCGTTTTTTATGTCTAGTATATGGCCATACCATTTTGTTAGTTGTGTCATGATTTTCTTCTTGTTTGCATTTTTTCTTGCCTTTTATGTCTTGAGGGTCTAGGGAATTGGTTGCGAAAGAGGAATGTTAATGGACCTCAGGGAGAGCTTAATAAAAACTAGACCTGAATGAAGCTCGGTGCATGAGTAAGGGAAGTTGAAGCTAAGAATATGACAATCGGGTGGATTGGTTCAGTCCATTGGTGTAAATGGACAGTGGCGATACAGTCATGAAAAAGGTAACAAGAAAGGTGAAGTAAATGGATCTGAGGCATCAGATGCCTTAGCTATGTTGGGAACAATTGTTATCAATGTTGTTCATGATGTGAAAAGACAAAGGGAGTTCTATTAACCTTGACCTTATGTTATTTGGTAATTATGTTAGGATCTTGATTATGTTGATGCTTATATATGTATACATGTATGTATGTATGTCGTGTCTTACAGGGTCATCATGGTCATGGTTTTTTAATGTTAATGTTTATGTGTATATATGTGTGTATGTATGTCATTGTCTGATAGGATCATGATTGTTTTATGTTAATTTTTATGTATATGTATGCATGTATCCATGTATCTATGTCACTATCCGACAGGGTTGTCAGGGATCATTCTTGTGGAGGAATGATTGCTTATATAGGTGAATGGCATGATGAGATTCTTGGTCTTATGGGGAATCAAGTGGGGTGGGTAGTCATGACAAATATACGAGGTTAGTATCATGTTGATATGAATTGATATTGTATGTTGGTATTATGCCTATGTTTATGTTATGATAGGTAACTCTAAGGGATACATCAATTGAATGAAAGCAATGAGATTTGAGGCATGTTGGGACAAGCATGCATAAGACATTGGAAACAAGGTTGCTTGCTAGAGACATTGTGGTTTTGGATGTGTAGTACTATTGTTGTGAACATGTTGTATATGTTGTACATGTTGCATTTGTGATGTTGTGTGCATGTGGTGTTGTGTATATATAGTGTGTGTACATGTTGTTTATGCAATGTTATGTACCCCGTGGTACATATAGTGTTGTGCGAATGTTGCATATGCAGTGTTGGGTATAGATGGTGCTATGTACATGTTGGATATGTGGTGTTGTGTACATATTGTACTATGTGCATGATGGATATGCGGTATTGTGTGCATATGGTGTTGTGAGCATGTTGGACATGCAATGTTGTGTACATATAGTTCTATGTACATGTTGTATATGAAGTGTTATGTACATATGGTGTTATGCACATGTTGTACATGTGGTGATATGTACATATGGTGTTGTGTGCATGATTATACAAGTGGTGTTGTGAGCATGTGGTTTCGTGTACATGTTATACATATGGTGTTGTGTACATGCCATGCATATGGTGTTGTGTACATGTGGTGTCGTGTACATTTCATGCATGTGGTGTTGTGTACATGTTATACAAGTGGTATGATGTACATGTGGCGTTGTGTACACGTTGTGAAGGTGATGTCGTGTACATGTGATGTTGTGCACACGTTGTGCAGGTGGTGCTTTTTACAGATCGTACTGTGTACATGTTGTATATATGGTACTCATGTACATGTGGTATTATGTGCATGTCGTACATGTTGTGTTGCGGGCATGTGGTACTATGTATGTGCATTGTGTAGTTGTGGTATCGTGGCATGTGTACTCATTGTGGTGTATTATGTGTAGTACATGTATTGTGTTTTATTGTAGACTAGGTATAGGTACATGTATTGTGTGGTGTTGTACATCGGGTATAGATGTATTGTGTTGTATTGTACGCCAGGTGTAGGTACATGTATTATGTGTCGTTTTACATCAGGTATAGATGTGTGTTGTGTTGTATATCAGGTGTAGGTGTATGCATTGTTTGGGGTCGTACAATGTGTGTGGATGTATGTGTTTTGATGTACATTTTGTATGTGTACGTTATTTAAGAAAAGAAAAAGGCACTAGGTGTTTCTTGGGTGTGGAAACCAATCTGGTGTGCATACAGAAAGAACAAAGGCATAAGTAAGGATCGATGAAGGATAAGTATCAGTATTTTAATTCAATTTTATTATGCATGCGATCTATGATTTTGACTTGTGATTATTACATGTGATTTATGATTATGGTTTATGATGATTTCATGTTATTCATGATTTTAATTTATGATGGTTGAGTTTGAGCTAACCGAATGTGATATGTTTATTCATGATGATTTGATCAAACATTTAGTTTGACTTGTTGTGACAGGAAGTAAACAGGATTACAAGTGTACCTTATTGACAAGCTACCAATGAGGTATGATGTGAATTTATTTCAAATTATTTTAAATATAATGGAAGTTATTTTCTTGGTACATGAAGCACAGAAATGCCTAGTTGGGTGGTTCAAACTGACTACAAGAATTAGCATCGTCAGTGAAAAGAATTGGAAAATGCAGTAGTATGTTGGTAAATAACTTTAGGAGAATGTCCATTGTGGGACACTAGTACCAAATAGTGTCCATTGATTTCCATGAGCATGTTATGAGTGGTATGATGGTTTTAAGGTAGGTATATGCATTGGCTTTCGGACCTTCTGATGTGAGAAAACCTTGTTGAGAGATGGACAACCCGGGATGGGGGTGCCAACGGAACTTGGAAGGTGTGTGATTGCACAAAAGGGGGTGACCGAATTTCCCAAGGGACTATGTAGCAGAGAAGGGAAGGTTAAGGATATATTTTTTTTAGTCATTAGCCTTACTAGATGGAATCAAATGCACATTGAGAGTGTGCCCTGGAACAATGAGCTAGTAACTTTTCACTAAGGGTACGGTGGCAAAGGATTACAACACTAGAAATTGGATGCAGATTTTATCTTGCAATAGATTCTAGACTTCCTGGGAAGGAGGTGAATCATGGTATTAATTTGAGGGTGGAGGTGTGAGCCTCTGGATTCCCTTGTTGTGAATGCAGGCACTGTATCCTTTTATTTGTTGGTTTAGAAAATGTGCATATATGCATATGTGTGTATTATTGTAAATATTGTAACGAGCTAGATTTATAAATCTCCATAGATATTATGATTATTTGTTGGGTGAAGCAAATGTGCATGAGTATATGTGGTTATTATTGTAAATATCGTAACGAGTTGTGTTATAAAGATCCATTAAATGGTATGTTTGGAATGTTTTAGTAGATGTTCATTATAAATACTACAATGAGATATGTTATAAAGCTCCATGGACAGTATGTTTTATTTTCAATAGTCGTACTGGTTATAGGTGTCATTGAACACCGAGGACGGTGTTCCCCCAGGGGGAGTGTTCTGTAGTAGCCCTCATTAAAAATACATGTAAAATATAAATAAGACTATGGTCATGGGACACATATTCCAAGCCAAATGGTGGGAAAAACATCCTAGTGGGTGTTCATTTCGATTTACTACATCTAAGGAAATTGGCAAAAGCAATGGCAAAGGGTTTGGAGAGGAAAAATGGAATTTTTGGCACATTTATTTATGAAAATAATGGAAATTTGGAGAAAAGGAAGGTGAAAGATCACAGGTTGCATGTGAGGATGAAAATAAAGGAAAATAATGGAAATTCAAGAAAATAGAGGCCTCATTGATAAAAAGTCTTATGAGGATCAATGAGCAGGCTTGGTTAGTGTATGATTTTGATAGGTTTTGGTGGAGATCTATTCTATTCTTTCTCTCTCTCATATTCTTGGACACTTAGATTTTTCTTGGATATCTCTTGGAGAGTGCTGCATACTTGGAGTTTTGGAGAAAGAAGGCAAAGGAAGAGCAAGAACGTGTAAGAGGACATCGGGATCAGTATCTATAGTAAGTTTTTCTTGTAGATACCGAGTTAAATGTATGTTTTAATCACTATTTTTGGCATGCATGGTATATGCATGAGGTTTATTGGTCATGATCTTTCATTGGCATGCAGGATTTCCTAGAGTGACAATGGAATTGTCTACCCTTGCCATTTCCTGGATAGTCATGGTGTTGTGGGTTTATTTCTTTGTTTTTCTGGTTGGTTTTCATGTTTCCTTTAGCTTGATTTGAGTTACTACTTCCTAGAAGCCTTGGTTGGACAAATTCTCTGGAAGCCCTGTAACAGCTTGGGTTGAGTTACTAGTCCTGGAAGCCTTGGTTGGAAAAATGCTTTGGAATCCCTTGGTGGGTTGAGTTACTATTCCTAGAAGCCCTCGTTAGACAAACGCTTTGGAAACCTGTCAACAGTTGTGGGTTGAGTTACTAGTCCTTGAAGCCTTGGTTGGAACAAACACTTTGGAGCCCTGGAAGGCTTGGGTAGAGACCAATCTAGTGGTAGTTTTATGATATCCAACCATCAGGTGGAATCAAGGTTTGATGGGTTGAGTTGGTTTGATCCCTTGAAGCCCTAGATGGTTTTGATTGATGTGTTTTATGAGATCCCACATTCATTCATGGAATATGGCATGGGGATGACTAGTTGAAGAGATATTTTTCTTAGCCATGTCTATGGTCAGGTGGTTCGTGGAAGTCCCGAACCTGGTTTACCTTTGCATCATTAATATGATTTTATTTCTCCTTGTTAATTCATAACTATTATAGTGGTTTACATGTGGATTATATGGTTTTTATTTCCTTGGTATTTTTGTTGTTATTATGTTGTTTATGAACATGTATTATGACAGTGGCTATGTATTCCTCTCATCATGTTTTTACTTGTAAATAAATGAAAAATGTATATATGGCCTAATAGATTGAGTCATGAATGCCTCTTAGCATTTTTGAGATAAGTATGATACCCCTATGTTGAGTTATGTTGTTAACACTTGTAGATTTCATGTTTGTGACATGTTTGATTAAATACTTGTCATGGCTAGTAGGGGTCCAGTTTGGTCCTTGTTCAATTAATTTCATCTACATTGCTTTTATGCTATTATCTTTTAATTCTGAAAGTGTCATTGAGTTTTGGGTGATGACCTAAGCTCTAGGCTTGGAAAAGTGAAACAAATCCCAAAGTCGCAAGCATAGGTCTAAGGAGAAAATTCCCCAGGCGCATGCCTACCCATATTGTGGGAGCATCTGGATCCTCCTGGACACATGCTTGTCCATGTCAAGAGAGCGTCTAAGGCTTTAATGGTCAAAAAACTCAGTGGAACCTAGGGGTTAGTTACCTAAGTGGTTGGGATGGCTCTTGGGGGTGTTTTTGCTAATATGGAAGGTTTGTGTGATGTGTTCCATCAGTTCCACTTACTTAACTAACACATAGGGAGTCAAATCATATCATAGTAACTTATCATCACATGTTTACCTCGGTTGATCGGTTACTTGGGTAGATTTGGGAGGAGGGAGTTACAACAATTTTGTATGGCTATGATATTCACTCTTATGTCAGTAATGAAGGATGAGATGTAAGGAACTAATACCCATGCTTATGATAGTGATTATGTTTGGTTATAACAATGATATATGGTCGTGAAACCTATGCTTATGGTAGTGATGTATGATAGGGTTATGACCGTGTCACATAACATTGATACATGCTCTTATGACAACAACATGTATGTTATTTATATTTATATGAATCTATCCCTATTAGAGGTTTTGTGGAGGATCATGTATGATCTAGGGTTGGCCCTAGGTGGTATAATGTGATTGAGGTTTAGATACTTGTGTCTCATCATAATTGTACTTTGTATCTCAGATGAACTGTGAAGAAGAATTGATTATGGGTTTTCCTCCCTGTGGAATATTTCCCTGGTCTCTAACCTAAATCCTAGTGTCTCTATCATGTATGTTTTTCTTCTAATGTTCATTTTTGTCTCGTTCCACTGTTTATTTTGATTTTCTCTCTATATAATTTCTTATGATGATATGGGGTGAATGAAATGTAAAAATGTTGAAAACTTTTAAAAATGCAATTATCTACATTACAGAACTATCTAGCCCTAAAATTAACATTAATATCATAAACGTAGTTGGTGCATTGCACAGGTAAAATGGCGTGACTAACCACTCATACAAACCTTTCATAGTTTTGAAGACATTCTTTAGGTATCTACTTCTCTAACTCCAACCTAGTGATATCTAGACTTTAAGTCCAACTTGGTGAAGTATTTCACTTGTTACAACTGATCTTGAAAATCATTTATCCTGGGTAGGGGGTACCTATTTTTTAGCATGATTTTCTTCAATGCCCTGTAATCTATACACATCCCCCAAGTCCCATCCTTGTTTGGTACAATGATGCTGGGTTACCCACATCGTGATGTACTTGGTTGAATGAAACCTTATTCTAGTAACTATTCTTGCTTGTATAAAAGACTATTTTTACAACCCATTATTTGGAAATGGGGAGTCTAGCAATAGTTGGATCCCATGCTCCACTTCCCACTTGGATGGTAACCCTTTAGCCTCTTGGAAAACATCCTTATATGCCTATAGAAAATATTCCTGACATTGTTTCTATTTCTTAGTACAACCCTATAGGGATGCCTTTCTGCTTACTGACTCTTCTACAAAATGGCTCTCTTAAAAATAGTAAAACATACTTCTTGCTAGAACTAATCAATTTCTTGGCTTGGTTGGCACTTACCAACGAAATTTTCAGCTTGTATTTATGTCCGTTGATGGTGAATGATTTTCAATGCTTGATGAGTTGGTATTGGTTGTCTCTTCACATGAATATTGCATCTCACATGTACATGTAGGGACTTCCAAACACTACTATGAATACATCAAGGGGAACCACAACTAGTTCCACTTAATCAATAAAATTAGCACTAATATTAAATATAATTTTGAATTTTTTTGTTATATTTAACTGTGTATCCTTATTTACCCGTTCTAGTGGATATGCACTTGGATGATCACAAACTTCTAATCCCATTTTTTTTTACCAACTTTGCTGCAATGATATTCTCTTTGATCCTGGGTCAAATAGAACACTAATATTTGTCTTCTTGACCTATATCTTGATGTGGAAGAGTTTGGTCATTTCTTTCTCTTCCTGTTGCTAAGGGCCATTTATATTCACCTCCTTTTGCACTAACATACAGACAATCTTCTCATCCACATATGAGCTACATTCAACCTAGTTTCTCAAATTGGTAGCTATGAGATTATTCTTTTTGTTGTCTTTGTTTTTGTTCTTTGGGTTAAGCTCTAGATGCAACTTCCATCACTTCTCCTCTATATGGTCTTCACTGTTGCAGTGGTTATTGTGGTTATTGGGATCTTTGCATTAGTGTGTTGTAGTTTTCGCCTTCTTATATTTCCCCCTTTCAACTTCTTCTTCCCCTCCTTAGAATAATCTTGTTGTTCCTATGCTTTGATCCACTTGATTTCCCTTTCTTAAAGCCTATGTTCTCTAGGTAGTGTGCATGCACACAAGCCTCGTTCACTGATCTAGACTTGAACAACATCACTTGCTTCTACAGATGGTTATGTAGATACCCTAGATATTTGACGAGTACATATGGGTTCTTTCGGGAGATACCCGGCATTATGGCCATCTTTCTGAGTTATGTTGTTTATTCTTGTACACTCTAACCTTGATTCTACCTGAAGTAGTCCCACCAGATCCACTAGTCCTCTACATATCCAATAGGGTAAAATTGTGACTTTATGAGGGTTTTGAGTTCCTACCATTTATTCATTAGAGGATGTACCTCCAACCTAAAAGTCTCTTTGGTTCTTTCCCACCAAGTAATGGCATGGACCTCTAATTTTAGTCATGCAAATGAGATATTTTGTTCCTCCTCTATGTGATGAACACTTAAATACACTTCTAGTTTTTGCAACCAATTATTTAGCTTCAAAGTGTCAATATTTCCTTAATACACCTTGACATTGACATTTTCTTCCATTTTGAATGGGACAGTGAATGACTCATGACACTCGAACTAGGTTGATCTTTTTCAGGTTCTTTCTTTGATTGGTTCTTTTTTCTTCCCAATCTTTTGATCTCCCGTTTTAATCATCCTCTTCTTTAGAACCCTCTTCTCCTCCAAGTATCCCAAGCTTATTGCTCAGGGATGGCATAAGGAGATTCAAATTTTGACTTATATCTCCAACTTGTGTTTCCAACCACAAAAATCTCTCCTCTATAGGATCAACAAGGTTATTCACATATTCACCAACCATGATTAGGGTTTTCCGACTTTTGGCTCAGCTAATCTTGATCCCTTGCAAATATCCACAATATACCCAAACAAACTTGCTTTGATACCAATATGATCTATAAATTTTCATGTATATTCCATTGAACAGTTCGTCACAATAAATATGATAAATAAATATTTAAAACAGTTCGTCAACTTGTCTTGACGATGAACCACACTAGTTGGTTCGAAACGCGTCGACAAATGTCTGTCTACATGTGATTTACGCCGAAGTCATTCTTTCAACTATTATGGATCACAGAAGCCTCAATTCAACTATGAAATCTACACTTGTATGGTTTTATTTCTCTTTAGAATTATGGATTTGTGGATTACTATTAATTTTGTATGCATGTAAATTAAAATTATGCAGAAAATAGATAATAGTAAAATATAAAATTACAAACACATCTGACAAAAGATATGGTGTGGGAAACCCTTTCGAGAGAAATACCCAGCTGGAAGGTGAGGTCGCTCTACTCTCTTTCTCTGAATAGAAAATGTTTGTGAGTACAAATAAGTATGGAATGTGACCCATGGTCTATTATAATGCACAGATCCTCTCTAAGTGATCTATATCATACCCCAACCCCCCCCCGGGCTATTTTATCATCTATGGAACGAATTCACTCGAAACGAATGGAACCCATTTTCCTCCTAGTGGCTCGGTTATAACACAGTCTGATAACCTACTATTGGTTAGGTTTGACTACCTCAAATCTTAAATAGAGTTACAATATAGACTCTTCTAGATTCTTCTTCATCATAATCATGTGGCTAGCCCCTTTTTCATGAATAATGGGGACTGACGTGGCATCCTCTCGAATTATGGTGGTGAAAATAGGAAGGTCAACTTCTGAGTAGCATAACTTTTGCATACGAACTCTGATTGATGTGATTCTTATGTCTTTGGAAAGGTATCTTATGAAAAAAGGTGCAATGCTAAAGTAGTGTTACAACCCTACTTGCCACTCCATTATAATGAGAGAAACCCAATATCATCTTACCATAGTTTCTAACTAAAATTCATCCCCTTTCACCTTTTCTTTTACTTATGTGAGATTTATCCCATGTTAAAAGGGTGAAATTACATAATTGAGTAATTTCGCATAATTATTTTGCCAAAATACTATAATTATGAGATAATAATTAATTCATAATTGACAACAATTGAGAAAAAACTCATAATTGTGAAAAAGGTTTCTAGAGTTTGTCAATCCTAAGGAGATGAACTTGACCCACTTGTGTATGAGTTGGCTAGGGTTCCATTATTGTAGAATTTTCATAACTTATTAAACCCCTAGGTGTCTAGGTACATTATCCCAGAGGATAAAATGATCCTATATAATCTTACTTAGAGGAAAGGGTGTTAGAGATAGCATCCATATAGCATGAGAGCTCTGTTGTATTGGGGGGAGGATACCATGCTACAAGATTTAGGAGAGGATCTCACTTGTGAAGGTATATTTGTATCACTTTGTTTATGATCAAAAAAAATGAATGTTCCCTTTCTTGTAGATTTGATTTTATAATCAATTATTCATGTCTATTTTATTTATTTAAGTTGATAGTCTTCTGCAGAAGACTATTTGTGATCCTTGTTTGGTGGTTCTTGTGCATTGGTTATAGATTTATTGTATAGGTCGATATCTCCTGGTTGGAGAGAGGAATCTTTGCATCCAACCCAACACTCTTCACTATTCTACAAGAATAATAGGTTTTATCTCAAACCCTAGTTAGGAGCTGCATGCATGAATGATTATTTGGATCATATTTGTTGGGATCTCGTTGCTTAATTGAGTTTGGTCATATGTTTCTTGACCTAGTAGTCTTGTTAGGGCCATAAGACTACAGAGCAATGGATCCTAGTGGTTGTGTGTAATTTTCCACAATAGTAAGTTCCAATCTAGTCCTCCAAGTCACAAAGTTGGAGTTATCATTCAAAGGGGTGTTCTCCAAAGGCTAATATTCACCTCAACTCTGATACCATGTTAATTTTCACAGTGTTCTATGTTGTAATAATCACTTAAAAAAATTTCATTCACTTTCATTCACCCTAGTAATAGTTAAGAAATTATTGATAGAACAATAAGCATTAAATGTACAATAGAAGATAGCCAAGCACAATGAGACACAAAGATTTTGGTCAAAGGCCATGGAAAAACCCACAAGGGGGAAAACCCAAAATAAATTATGATTCTTCTATTATTCAATCAATGTTCAATAATAGATACATATTACAAATAGTACATCCATAAACCAGTCAAAGTCACACTTTGACTATCCAAGTCAACCAAGTCAAAACTAGTCAATAGAGAGAGAGAGAGAGAGAAAGTCAAATCTGGTCAAAGGTAGAAGCTTACAACAGAGGGCTGAAATTCGATCTGTGGAAGAAAGTCCACCTCATTCAATGAACCTCCTAAAATTCTCAGTCCAAATCATAGTCAACTCTACAGTCAAATCATAATCAACCTTGTAATCAATGCCCTAAAATATGTGCTAGAAATTCGGTCAACTCGGTCAAATATTTGGCCTTCAAGTATAGTCAAATATTCTGTTAAAATAGAGTGAAAATATCCTTCATCTTTTGGGAAGTTTCCATAGTCAAACCCTATGGTAAAACCCTACTCAACCTTGCGGTAAACTTCTAAAAATGTGCCCATAAAAGTTCGGACAAAGTATCCTGCAATTCAGTCTTCCAAGCCAATTGAGAAATTCAGTAAAATCAGCAAAGAATAACCTTGATCAATAGAATTCAAATCATTCCAAAACTAAAATTCAATGCTAGTTAGAATTATATCTCTCCTCCTTTGCATGTGTGGATCTCCTCCTACGAATTTTAGATGATTTGTTGTGATGATGTGATGTCCAAATGTTCTCCATTGACAGGTATTTATATGCATCTTAGGAGGGGTCATTTACTTTGGTGGGGATGACTTGCATTATTTGATTTTGACTTGGTTAAACCCACAAATGTAACTTTTTCTTCATGATTTTCGCATTGAAATTAGAACCATAGTTGTTAATTTTCAACAAAACTTAGCATCTCTATCTGAAATAATTCTCTTGGGAAATCCATGCTACATCACTTATTATGTAAGTCAAATTTATGGCCACAAAGTGAGGGGTCTTACTCAATTTATTTACCATTAACATAATGGCACCATGTTTCTTGGTTGTTCGTGGCCACCCTATGATAAAATTCATGGAGATTACTTCTTATTTTTGTTCTGGAATAAAAGTAGGTTGTAATAATCTGGATGGGTGCTTGCAGTCAGCCTTTACCTGCTAACATTCAATGCATTTAAAAATAAAAGTAGCCACATCCCTTTTTAAATTAGGTCAACACTAAAATGTTTTAATGGATGTTAATGTCTTTTGATAGCAGGGCGTCCAAAATATGCCTTTGCATGGAATTATTTTAATATTAACTTCTTCGAGTCACTCTTCTTTGGCACATACACTCTATTTTTAAATCTTACCAACCCATCCTCAAAGAATGTGAAATCATTTTCCTTCAACCCTCCTGATTCTTGCTGCGATTTTTCCTTCAATTGTTGATATTTTTCATCTTGTATACCAGCCACTTTGACTCTCTTATTGAGATCAATATCATAAGAACTTATGGAAGATATATGGTTTAATTGCAACCTTTTGTTGAGTGCATCAACTACTCTATTTTCCTTTCCTTTAATGTACTTGATCTTGAATTCAAACTCACTGATTGTGGCCAGCCATATAGCTTGTCTAGCATTTAGTTTGGGTTAATCAAACAAATACCTCAACCCTCCATGATCTATCATCAAAGTGAATTTATTACCTAGAAGATAAGGTCTCCACATCTTTAATGCTTGGATGATGGAAGCCAAATCTAAAAAATGTGTCACATAATTTTTCTCGTGCTCATTCAATTTATGGGATTCATAGAATACACTTGGACTTCTTGCATCGACACTCTTCTAAGTCCTTGTTTGTAGGAATTTGTGCAAACTATGGAATCCTTATCTAGATCTTGTATTCTTAACGATGGAACATGAGTGAGTAGGTGTTTCAGTTTCTCAAAGATTGCGGCACATTCAACGGTTCATTCAAACTTGTGCCATTTCTTTTGCAATGTTGTGATTGGGTCAACAATATTGGAGAAGTTTTTGATGAACCTCCTTTAATAGCCTGATAGTCCATAAATGATTTTATTTCAGCCACATTTCTTAGTGTTGGACACCCCATGGTGGCCTTGATCTTTTCTAGGTCAACAACCACACCTTCCTTTGAAACCACATGTCCCAAATACTAGATATGGGATTGAAAGAACTCAGACTTGTTGATATTTGCATACAACTTGTGTTCTCTTAACATTTGTGACACTGCAACTAGGTGTTCTTCATGCTCCTTCTTGGTTTTTGCATAAAGAAATATGTCATAAACAAATAATACTGCAAACTTGTCTAGGTAAGGATGCAGTGCATTGTTTATTATGCACATAAAATTTGTAGGTGCATTAGTAAGCCCAAAGGGAATAACCGCAAATTCATAATGCCAATACTTTGTCCATAATGTTGTCTTATGGATGTCCTCATCGATGATATGCACTTGGTGACAACCAAACCTCATATGAATCTTCGAGAATATTGTTTCCCCTCTCAATTGATGAAATAAATCATCAACTTGTGGAAAGGGATATATGTTCTTAATGGTAATCTTGTTTAGCTTCCTGTAATTTATACATAACATGAGTGTGCCATCTTTATTTTTTAAAAATAAGATAGTTTCTCTCTAAGGTGACACATAGGGTCTTATGTAACCTTTTTACATCATCTCCTTGAGTTATAACTTCAGCTTTACTAATTCAGGGGTGCTCATTTGATAAGTTTATTTGGATGTTGGTGTTTTTCCTAGTAAAAGTTCAATAGAGAAATCCACTTCCCTATGAGGAGGTAAGCTAGGAATCTCCTCTAGAAACACGTATTCATATTTTTTTAAGGTTGGGTGTTGCAATAAACTATTGTTTTCATTTGCCTCTACACTATTATTAATTTGCATAGCAAACAGTCTATATCCTTTTTGGCAACTTTGTTTAGCATGCATAGTTGTGATCACCCCACGATCACCCTCACTAATATGGACTCTATCTTTCCTTGTAGCACCCTTTGTTCCCTATTCTCATCAAGGTATTCAATTGATGTTTTAAAGTAGTCCACTTTGATGCAATGCAAGGATAGCTAGTCCATTCCTAGGAGTGTGTCGTACGTTCTTAGTGGCCCAATATGTTAAAATTAGTAGTTGTAGCCATGTCTTTCAGCATAAAAGGATGGGATTTAACCAAATTATCCACTCTTATTTGTGTTCTTGTGGAAAAATGGACCAAACATGAATTCATGTGTTCTTCTTTAGATAAATTGTAGTATTCAACAATTATTGGATTAACATAATTGAAATTTAATCTCGAATCAATTAAAACAGAGATTTTCGTATTACAGATCATACCTTCCAACGTAATAATTGATTCCTAGTGGTCACCATGTTTATTGTTAATAGTAGCATAAATTTTTGGCACGTTATGAGCCACATCCCTCATATTCTGATCTTCCTATGCATTGTACAATCTCTTACCAATGTTCCTTTGTTAGTGGCAGTCCTTTTTCCGTTGGATCTCCCTGCGATCTAGCATTTTAGGGGTTCTCTTCCTTCACTTACACCTTGTCCTCCTACAAACAAGTTAATGTGTCCCTTATTATCTGCATTAAATGTTGGTTTGGGTCCCCCTTGATTAACTGAAGTTGTATTTGTCCCCTTTGTTGATGTTTGTGGTTTTCAATTCTTCATGTTCCCATATTTTAGACTACCCTTAGTCCTCCACATAGCCCCATGATCTGGCATATATTTGAGCTTATCGTAATAAAAATTCAAATTTTTTATCACATCATCTAGCATTTTGAGTTCACGAATGTAATTTGGCCCTTGAAGTTTGATGGCAGTCCACTGAGATATCTTTGAACTTTGGTTTTTTCCTCCTTGAGATAAGGTTCATATCTCAACAACTTTAGAAAATTGGTAGTGTATTCTTCATCAAACATAGGTCCCATTTTGATTTCATATAAAACCTTGGCCTTGTTGTCAAAATACCTCTCAAACAAGTATTTTCTTTTGAAATATTCCTTAAAATCCCTCCAGGTCAACTCTTCCTCTCTTGATCCTTTCACATTCTTCAAATCATCCCACCAAATGTTATCCTTTCCTTTCAAATTAAAAGTGGGTCACCCTTGCTTTCATTTTCTCAGAGTAGTTGTGTATTGTAAATAATTTATTCATCTCAAGCATCCATGCTTTAGCATCTTCTACCTTCTTCACTTCACCATCAAATGTAGGAGGCTTGGATTTCATGAAATTTTCTGGCATATGCTCCTTTTCCCTCCTATGATGATGGTGTCTTCATTGAGTTTCTTTGGATTGTTTCTCATGGTTTCTTGTCCTTCTATCATCTATTAGAGTACCTCCCCTTACCATGTCTTCACTTGATGTCCTATGCCTTTTCCTAGATCTACTCTTACATGCTCCATTAGTATTTTCCTCTTTCTTTCTTTTTTTTATGATATTTTCTTGATCATGTGGCTATCTCCCAATTCATGTTGCTTTTATTTGTAAGTCTAAGAGGATTTGCAGTATTATTGCATTCACCTCATCTTTCTCTCATTGTGCCCTGACAAGCTTCTCTTGTGCCCTGATAAGCTTCTCATTATTATCTTTACAACTCCTTATTTTAGTGCTTAAACTTCTCAATGTATCCATCCAATCAGGAGAGTTTTCCTCTCCTACCTTCTCAGCCAATTTCTCTTCAGGTCCATGTTGAGACTTATCAATGCTATATTGCACATCCTGCAACCCATTCCTTTACTCCTTATTGATCTTTAATGTCTTTGATATGTTTTCATCCACACACATAATTGTTATATCAAAACATAAACACATAACTTAAATCATCACCTTGACTTGTTATTATAGAGTTTGTTGGTGCAAGGCTAGCTGAAACATTTCATCTCAAATTAGTGCATTCATAATATTAAAATCATGTCAAAATTAGTACTATATTCATATAAAAAAAACAATACAACAAGAAGCACATATTATCAATCCACATGACAACTAGGTTTTAGCACATCAAACTATCCTAAAGACTCCCCTTATTTCCAATGGTCTAGTGTTATACCTATTCTCTAATACCACTCAGTAACATACCCCCATCCACCCATAGCCCATACTAAAGGTAGAAGAAAGTCTTATTGTCATCAACCTAAACTCCAATGTCCTATTATGGAAATGGAGTCATAAATTTTGTTATTTTCCCAACTCCTCAAAGTCCAAAATTAGCATTGTCATTACATCCATCTCATCAAGAGCTTTCTGATGATATAAAATTATTCTCAATCTAACTCTCAGATTGAAAGCTATGGCCATTTAAATATTTCCCCAATGAGCTTTTAACATGTCACTCGATTTTTCCACGTGGCACCCATGTGGTGCCCATATGGAATCACAACTTACTTCCATGTCACCATGCATTTGAGTCCATGTCATGTATTTCCTCATTGCATGCCATCATGGCATATGCCATATTTCTACTCATGGCCCCACCAGACTTGTTCTATGGTCATTTCTGTATTATAGCAATTTCATCTTATAGGTACAGCGTAATACACACATCCCCCCTTTGGCCAATCAATGACCTACATCCAACACATAAATTGACAGTTGGGATCAAATGAGGACCCCCCCCCCTTATTTATGTCATGTGGTGGGGGAGGGGGGGTTCATTTAGTTGTGGTTCTATTGGTGGTTCAACACCAGATATCGGATGGTTGATATTCAACCATGTCAAATCGATAACTTGAGTGGGGTTTACCCGCTCAGGGTAAAGAAAGGAAGGGGGGGTCCCTTAGTCAATGTTCTACCTTCTCCGGGAAATTTCCACTATCCAATTCTCTAGCACAAAACAGGCAGCAATGACAACATTTTATGGGAACCCTTTTCTGTCCCTACATAAAATATCAACTCATTTACAATTCCATCCCTTTACAACCACCAAAATCATGTCATGCTAGAGATGGTATTTTCCACGATAGTCAACGGGAAAAAAATATTTTTCTAAGGACATAAATCTCATCCCCTCTTCACTGCCATCCTTTTAAAACCCCCAAGATGATGTCATGTGTGAGACCGGATTTTCCATTTCAAATGGGAAAACATCTTTGTATCAAGACTTAAATCTCAACCCATTTTCCTTACGCTCGGCTTAAAATGTTCAAGATGACATCACACCTAAAACAGGCTTCTTCATGTTAACTAAAGGAGAACTATCTATGTCTCGGAAAAGAAACCTTGGCCCTTTTTCCAAGAACCTATCGTAATCCACCTAAGATGATGTCATGCCCAAGAGGATGCCATCCAATCCAAGAGGCATCCTTTGGAAGTGCCATGTGGCATCCATTTTTTGGCCATTTGGCCCCTCTAAAAGGCCGATTTCGAGTGCCACATATCACCCCACCATGGTACCATGTCACCCTTGGTACATTTTATCACAAAAAATTGATCATCTAGCCATAATTTACTATATGGATCGAAGTACACCATGTAGGGCCAATTTTACCATAGTAAAATTTCTTTCAATGTGATAAATTACTTAATAAACCACATTTTTTAAGTCACTTATAATTAAACGCATGAAGAATAATTAAATAAATCACTATTTATTTAATTATATTCTAGGAATAATTAATTAAACCATTGTTTAATTAATATTCCTTGTCGCATTTGACCCAATTATGAGAAATAAATAGATAAATCATTAATTATCTTATTTTTCTCTAGGAATAATTAATTAATCACCATAATTATGATTATTCATTGTCAGTTGACTAAATCCCTTAGGAATATTAACTAAACCATTATTTGTTTATTATTCCTTAACCATATTTCTTGAGATGATAAATAAATCATTTATTTATTTATTATTTCTAAATAAAAGTTTAAATATTTTTTCCCTCTAAACCAAATATAATAAAATATTCCAAATGGTTAATTCTATAATGGGGTTAATAATATTTTATTATGCTCATTATTCGAAAATAACCTAATATTTTGTTATAAATATAAGGGTTTTCCATTCATTCTTTACTTTCGATCATTTTCATTGTTGCACTCACTATTGTAACTCTGATTATTATCATTGCCCCACACCATTTTCTCTTCCATTTGAGTTCTCATTGAGCTCAAACATTTTGTTTGTTGGGCTTTACGCATTATAGAGGAGAGAGACTCTCCAAAAGCTGAAGACATTGAGGATGGCCAATAACCCATCCCATATAGGGGGACTGGTAACATTATTTGTTCCCTTCACAGGTGTTGTTTAATAAAATCTATTCTTTATATATCTAGTTTCCATTAGATTATTGGAGTTATTTGTGCTTATTTTACTATTCCATTATGTTGTTTAACTATATCTGTCGCATAGATCAAGGCTTTGGCAGGTTTTGTTTCTATCATTTATTGTAGATCTACACTATTTAACAGCCATTTTTATTCTTTGTAGTGTTATCTTCTCGAGTCATTGCTTTCATTTTTGTTGGAATCGACGTTTCGAACCAACCTCCATTGTTCATCATCACGAATAGATCCATGAATGAATAAGTCAAGACTCAATAGAGTTAATAAATAAGACTAGGGTTGGTATGGGAATGAATATTAGCTAACAGATTTAATTCAGTTTTGTTATAATTTGTTTATTTTAGTTTTATTGTTAATTTAATAATTATTTTAGTTATTAGTTTTTAATTCCTAATTTAATATCTACTTTTCTTTTCGTCTTTTAATAAATTAGGATTAGAATTTATTAATTCATAATTAATATTAATTAGTGATTATAAACTAATTAATAATTATCTGTGTTATCAATTAATTTTTATTAATTATATCATTATCTTGATTTTAAGTTATGTTTAAATAATTAAGAATAAAATGATAATTAATACCTAGTAACTAATAATGATTAAAAACCAATTCATTATAATGCCCAATAAATTAATTTATATTATTAATTCCAAGAATGAATTTAATATTTTAAATTAAATTGTGAGGCATCCATGAGCTAAATTGAACCGTGTTTCCAAAAAAAACCCTGAATACTTCTAAAAAGTTGCAATCCAGGAGGCCAGGAACTAGATCGGAATGAGAGAGGAGAAAAGGGGGGGAGAGATACCCTCCAATCGAGAAGTGGCGGCAGGGGATTCCTACCAGAATATAAGTAATCAAAAACAAGCAGGGGATACAAACAAAATTTCAGGACCTGTCCTTGGGGAGAGATGGCAAGTAGGTAGTAGAGGTAAATGTTTACCATGTGCGACGGAGAAATAGAGATTCATCATTCTGATGAACAAACTGGAGCAATACAGAAGTTACATGAAATACCATGCGCTAATTTGTAAATTCATCAGAGTATGGCCGATAGAAAAGGACCTCACCAGATGTATTCAACAAAAATGGCATATCGAGCTCAAGCTGGGAGCTAGAGGCTTCTTCATGGTAATATTCTCAAACCTGCAAGACAAAGAAAAAGTATTTGAAAATGTTCCTTACTTTCATTATAATGTTAGGTTGTTTATGAGATACTGGGAAGAATGCTATGACCTAGATAAGGAAAAAAATTTGGTAATCGTGGTGTGGGTTAGGTTACTCGGTCTCCCAATGGATTCCTGGGACCCAGAGATACTGGAGGGAATAGGAAATACGATAGGCAGATTTTTCAAAATAGCAGAAACGACAAAAAAAGGAAGATATACTTCATATGTGAGAATATGTGTATACATGAACATAGTTGAACCTATCCCAGACTCAGTGGAACTAGAATACCATGAAGAGGTATGGCAGCAAACTCTAGACTATGAACACATCCTATTCAGATGCAGAAGATGCCATGAGTATGGCCACCTATTTAAGGAGTGCCCAATGAACCTAGAAGAGGGAGAAAACATGAATAAACAACAGAAGAAAAATCAAGAAGATAAGGAAGGGTTTCAAGAAGTGAAAAGAAAGAGAAGACAAGCAAGAGAGAACACCAACGGGTGGGAAAAATAATATCAAGCTCAGCCGAGCATAACAAATAGCTTTGATGTGCTACAGGGAGAAGAAGAAGAACACAATGAGTTCCAAACTATGGACTATCAAGAAAAAGGAAAGGAAAGTAGTTCAGGTCAAGGCAAGCTAAACCCCAAGAGGAAAGCCCAAAGAGAGCCAACAAAGAAGGAGGAGAAGGAATACAGAGAGAAGATGGATAGCACCACAATTGAAATTGATACAAGTAAGGGAGAAGAATTAATCATGGAAGAAGAAGTGTTGAGGAAACTGTTAAATGAATGGAGACACCTAGATTAATGATTCATTCCAAAAGATCAAAAAAGACTATACAGAGAAACATTCCAACAGTATCAAGCTAAGCAGGGGCAAGGATAGGTGGACATGGCAGAACAACTAGGGATGCATCAGGACAACTCCCAAGAATACTCAAATAAAATGAATGGAGGAAAGAAAAGAGGTCGAAGAAACCTACAAGAATCTATACATATTATGGGAGAAATGTTAGTGAATACAGGGAGGGTGGTACTGCTATCAGTGATATACGAACAAATAAACAAAGTAACCCAATGATAATTACATCCTGGAATATAAGAGGCCTCGACAGCAGAGGCAAGTAGAGACATTTAACTGAGAGACTAAGAAAAGAAAAACCTCAACTCATGCTGCTATAAGAAACAAAAATTACAGGAGGGATAATGGAAGATATACTAAGTAAAATAAACCAAAGGTATGAATGCATGACCATAGATGCAAGAGGTAGTGCGGGAAGTATAGCAATATTGTGGAACCCAGCAGAGATCACAGTGGACTATTGGGTGGGTATGAAGAGAATCCTCACGGGGTGGTTTCGCCTAATTGGAAACAGAGAATGGTTCTTAGTCTTTGCCATATATGGCCCTCACATTCCAGTGGAAAAAGAAAATTTCCTCCAACAAATAAAGAAGCTTAGCAAGCTCCACAACGAAAAACTTTGGCTAGTAGCAGGGGACTTCAATTTGATAACATCAATAGACGAGAAAAGAGGAGAATTTCGAAGAGAAGAGCTGGAAATGGATAAATTCAAAGATCTACATGAAGAACTAAAATTGGTGGACATCCCAACTATAAACGAAAAATAAATATGGAACAACAAAAGGGGAGGGAGCAGGCAAATAGCCTCTCGGTTGAACAGATTCTTGGCAACAGAACACTTTATTGGCAAAGACATATTCTATGAAGCATCAATTCTTCCATATCTAGGGTTAGACCACTAGCCTATTAAACTCGAAGTAGAAATGAATCAAGGAAACCAAATCAGGCCCTTTAGGTTTGAGGCATTTTGGTTAAGAGAACTGACCCTAATAGAAAAAATGAAGGGATGGTGGAATGAGAATGAGATAGTAGGGAGAAACCAGATGCATACCTTTCAACTCAGACTAAAAGATCTAAAAGGAAAAATAAAGAAATGGAATAAGGAATAATTCAGCAACATACAGAAGGAATAGGAGTTAAACCAAACCAAGATGAAGAAAGTACAATAGCAAATAATCAACGAAGGTAGAAGTGAAGGGCTAGCAAAAGAGGAAGGGTAGCTGATTAATAAATTGGAAGAAAGAAGACAACAAGAAGAGATCCTATGGAAACAGAAATCGAGAATCTAATGGTTAAAGGAAGGAGAAAGAAACACACGGCTTTTCCACAAAGCAGTGATCTATCACAAGCAGCAAAACAGGTTCTTCTCCTTAATGGATCAGCAAGGTAATCGTCTCACCCAAAAGGAAGAAATGGAGAATATGTTAGTACAGCATTTCAAAGGGCTCCTAACAGAACTAAACATAAGAAGGGAGGAGAATATAAATAAAATCACATAGCACATCCCCAACCTGGTGAGTAGAGACCAGAACATGGCTCTATTAAGAGAAATAACCAAATCAGAGGTAAAAGATGTAATTAGGAATATGGCGAGGAACAAAACACCGGGGCCAGATGGATTCACTACCGACTTATTCCAGGTGACATGGCCATTCCTAGGTGAAGACAGTGAAATTAGTGGAGGAGTCTGGGTGTACCAAAATAATGCACCTGGCCCTGAATTCCAAATTTCTAGCCCTAATCCTGAAGACAGAGCATTCGGAAGAACCGCAAGGGTTCTAACCAATAGCACTCTATAATTTCATATACAAAATCATGGCTACAATTATGGTCAACCGTTTAAAACCTAGACTACTTGGGTTGATATCTCAGGAACATACAGGGTTTGTCAAAGGAAGACAAATAACAGATGGCATAATGGTGGCACATGAGGAAATTCACTCATTAAAAAAATCAAAAACCAATGGAATGCTGGTTAAATTAGACTTGGCAAAAGCCTATGATCGACTAAATTGGGATTATCTAGAAGGAATATTGAAGGCATTTGGTTTTGATGCAAGATGGATAAGTTGGATAATGTCAATGGTAACAAACCCAGTTCTATTAATTATGCTCAACGGATCTCCTATAGAGGCATTTAATGCAACACGAGGGCTCAGGCAAGGCAAATCGCTTTCCCCTTTCTTATTTATCCTGGCAATGGAAGGCCTTAGAAGGTATATAAAGGAGAAAGTCAGAAGTGAACAGTATACTGGCCTCAGACTATGGGGGAATGACCTACCATTAACTCACTGGCAATTTGTAGATGACATAATGATGTATGGACAAGCATTGCTCAAGGAAACCAGGAAAATTATGGAAATTCTCACAAACTTCACTAGCACTTCAGGGATGGAGATAAACAAAGATAAGTCTAATATATTGTTCTTTAACACAACAGCACCCTAACAAGCCTTCTTAGCATGAATAATGGGGTTCAGAATAAGAAATTTCCCCACAAAATACTTAGGCATTCATCTAAATGATCAACCGAGCAGAGTGTCCAATTGGAAACCCCTGTTGGGGAAAATCCAAAGAAAGATGTAGAATTGGACAATCAGAACATTGAATATGCCAAGTCATGAAATACTACTAAGGTCAGTATTACAATATAACCCAATATACCAACTCAACAGTTAAGTGGTTTCCAAAACAATAAACAAAAAGATGATAGACATCTTCAAAAAAAAAGATGGCAAGGGCCTAGAACGGAAAAAAAAAAATGGGCACTTATATCATGGAAATGGCTTATTAAACCCCTAAGAGAAGGAGGCATAGGACTCTGAGATCCCTATATACTGAATCAAGTTATGGGAGCAAAGTTATGGTGGAGATGGATCCAGGGAGGGGTGGACCTATGGAAACAGCTATTGGAAAGGAAGTATGACATGCCTAGATCTCTAGAAGGAAAGTTGAGACTCCAAGACGACAAGAAAGATTCAGCAATATGGAACCTAGCTATAGAAAATAGAAATATGATCAGCAAACACAGCTTCTGGAAATCAGAGGAGAAAGCCAATTTCTGGGAAGAAGCATGGCAACAAAGAGAAAAACTAAACAGAAAGACCCAGCTAGAAGAAGTCCACCAATATACTAACCTCCATGGGGAAAAATAGTTAAAAACTTCTAGTGCATAGATCCAGGAGAATACTAGAGAAAGTGGGAAAAAAAATAGGACTAGCTAGAAGCACCAGAAACACCCCAATGGAAGCTATACGAAAATGAAATGGCAACTAGGAAAATAGAAAAAAAAAGAAGGGTTGGACATACTAAGATGGGGCTATATGATCAAAGGAATGTTTACAATTAAAGAGGGTTACCAACTACAAGCAAAACATATCAGGCATCATGAGAAAAATACCTGGGAAAACATATGGTAGGAAAAGACATGGTAGAAGGTCGCTTTCTTCATGTGGATCATGCACCATGGTCATTGTTGGGCAATTTATTGTGCTTAAATTGCTGCATTAATTATCGACCAGGGAAACTCGTAAGCTTTTGATGATGCCAGCACTATATGTGCAGGAGTAGGCAACTAATTCTATGTCTAGTGAAATTATTTAAGACTCAATACGATATGCAAGGGAAGAGGCTCCTAACTAAGGAGATCCTGGTTGTCCTTCCCTACAGTATCATAGAGAAATCATAAAACTAGAAACTTGAAATGCAAACAAGGGAATGAACTTTAATTGTTGTTTAGATTCAGAGAGAGAAAGACTAACTTAGTCTCTTGATTGTCCTCTCTTGTACTAATCTAGACTAAACTAAAATTCATCCATAAGCATAAACTAAATGAAATAACTTGAAACATAAAAGCAAAAAGATGACTTCCAATTATCATACAAATCAAATAGAGAGAGAGCCTAACTTAGACTCTTGTTGTCCTCTCATATGTTGATAAGACTCTAATTGAAAACTCATTCATCAATTAAATCCTCAAACATCAAACATCTAAGAAATTAAATAAAATAAGATCTAATATGAAACAACAAGTTCCTTTGCTCCTTCTAGAGTGAGCTCAATTCTCCTAAGAACAAAGTGTCAAGCCATTCCATATACTACATTAAGATAACTTATATCTAAAACTA
>APFE031636094.1:239363-275608 GCA_000404065.3 Pinus taeda
CGCATGTGTGCAGGCTCAAGAGAGGCACATCGGGATATGGATTGGATGAGGTGAAGCTATGTGGCTTCATGGATGTAGATTGGGCAGGGAGCTCAAGAGGCCGAGTATATGGCAGCAAGGGCATAAGGTACCATCATATCAGAGATTGTGTGCAGCGGAGGATCATGTTACTTTCGTACATTCCAACGGAGGATCAGGATGCTGATATTCTGACGAAGGCTCTCACCAGGAGAAAATTCGAGTACCACCGAGGCATGATAGGGGTTGCTGATAATCCATATCTTGTCGAGAGGGAGTGTTGAGATTGCAACAAGATGATGGAGCTTAGTGAAAAGAGTCGCCTTCACTAAGTGGGCCCGCAGGCTATTTTTGGCGCAAGTCTATTTTTAGACTATGTCTATTTTTAGAGATATGGATCATGTCTATGGATTGCAGGTTGCTGTTTATGGATGATTGATCAAGTTGGAAAAAATAGATGGAATTCTATTTTTAGATCACAGCGGAGTGACTGCTCAGTCTAAATATAGAACAGTCAAATATTATTAGCTCATAATAATATTTAGACTATAAACTTTGTCTTATTCTCTTGGAGCACTTCAGGATGAGCTACGGATGTGGTACATGCAGATCCCAGAAGGAAATACGTGGTTACCTATGGGATGACTAATATTTGCATGCAGGACTTCAGTTAGAACTCAAGTGAGTTGAGTTTAGTGGACTGGAGGTGCAGTTGATGGAGTTGTGTTCAGTTTAGCTTTGTTAAACTGGTTGTATTTAGTCTAACTGGCAAATAGACTAGAGATGAGTTGGGTGAATTAGTTATTAATTAATTCACAAGTTATTAACTCATAATACAACTAATGAATACATCAGTTAACTCAGTTGCATGTCAGTGCATGTTCAGTTCAGCAGGGACAGGTGTTAGAGAATCAAATTGCTATCAGTTGTGACTATAGTTGTGCATCAGATCTTGCAAAATCAAGGGATTGAGTATGCCAATGAGTTTGCCCACATATTTTCCCACATTGTAGCTTGTGCTCATGTAATTTAGCCAAGTAAATGCGTGGTTGCCTTGGAATTATCATCAGTTCTTGAGCAGGTATTGAGCAGCGGAGGCAGGCAAGCAATGAAGGAGATTTGAGCCAGTGATTGATTCAGATCTGAGCTGTATTGTGTGTAACAGAGGTGGAGATACTTGTGAGAAGTATTATGCTGTGTAATGTTACATGACCCAATCATTAATATACAGATAGTTGGGGTTTTTAGCGAGATGCTTTCCCCGGGATACATACTGTGTTAATGTGTGAATGCTCTTGATGTTTTATTTGTTATTGATGCTGCTATATTGATGATCAACGTAGAGGAGCTTATGTATTGTGTATGTTTTCCGCAATAGTACATGATCAGGATAATCTCCATTGAATATGTGTTAAATTATTCAAAATTTCTACAATGACTAGAAAAAATCAAAGTATTCAATGCAGGAGCATTAATGATTGCTTGTTTGATAGATTCAAAAGTATCTTTTTCATTATGTCCCCATTTGAAAACTGAATTTTTCTTAATCATAGTTCGCAAAGACAAGACTATATGAGAAAAATCAGGAACAAATCTTTTTACAAAATTTATTTGTCCCAAAAATGATTGCATTGATTTCTTGTTATGTGGCAATGGAATATCAGAAACCTCTTTTATCCTATCAGGATCAATATATATGTCGTCCTTGGATACAATTAACCCTAAGAGTTTGCCTTCATTAAGAGCAAAGAATGATTTCTTGGGATTTAGAGAAATCCCATACCTTTTACATCGTTCAAAGATCTGTTTTAAATCATGTAAATGATTGGCCCTTTTCTTGGAAAAGACATTTATTTCATTTAAGTAAACAACAACTGACTTATTGATAAAACCTTTGAAGGCTATATCCATGACTTGTTGGAAACTAGCTCCATCATTTACCAAACCAAAAGGCATTTTCTGATAAGCATATGTTCCCCATTTAGTTCTGAATGTAGATTTTAGTGTATCATCTGGATGCACCGATATCTGATTGTATCCTGAAAAACCATCAAGAAAGGACATTAACTCTGAACTAGCAACTGGTTGAAGTATCTATTCCATTGTTGGTAATGGGAAATTATCTTTTTGACATGCCTTATTGAGATTTCTAAAATCTATGCAAATCCTAATATCACCATTCATTTTTCTTATAGGTACCAAGTTTGAAAACCATTTAGAATGTCTGACCGGGAAAATTATCTTAGCTTTCAGAAGTTTATTCAACTCTGCTTTGATTTGACTTTCCGGATTTGGGTGAATTTTCCTTAACTTTTGTTGTACAGGTTTCTCATCAGAAATCATTGGAATTGTGTGTTGAATGATAGAAGTATCATAAGTTTTCAGATCTTCATAATTCCAAGAAAAAACATTTTTGTATTTGTTTAATAATCTGATGAAAGAAAATCTTTCTTCTAATGTGAGTTCAAGTCCTAGATTGACATTTTGTGGTTTGGCCTCACTGCCAATATTTACTAATTCAAACCTTAAAGTAGAACTTTGAAGTTTTGGATTAGTGACATTTTTTAATCTATCTTTGATGTCATAGAGATATTCTAGCTTGACCACAGATTTAGGAATAGAATTCTCATTTAATATTTGTTTTAGCTGAAGATAATGATCGCTTTCATCAATAATCTGATCATCATAAGAGTTTTCAGAAGTCAAGAAATTTAAAATGTCTTCGTCATGATTAAATACTCACCAATTGGTGACATTGTCTGGGACAGATGGCCAAAAACTTAATTCAATTGAAAACCTATTTGGACTATAATCCTCATATGGAAGGAGCTTAGAAGCAACATTAGCCAATAAATCAACTGTTGCATTCTAAGATCTAGGAATAGGAGAAATGTTAAATGCCAAAGAATGAGTTATGAGATCTTGAACAAGGGATTGATAATGTTTGAGATGACCTGAGAGACAATGGATAATGTTCGTTACTTGTTTGAATATTGAATATTCAGGTCTATTGACTTATAGATCCCTTGAATCAATGCCTCATATTCCACAGTGTTGTTGGTACACTCAAATTCTAGTCTGCATGATAGCATAGTTTTTTCCCCTTCTAGACTAACTAAAATACCCCCTGCTCCTGCACCATCATTGGATTTTGATCCATCGAAATATAAAGACCAAAATAAAGGCTTATCTACATATTTATTTACAAGTTCATCAGAAATACTAACACATCTTGAGGTATCATTATGAGAGAAGTTTTCAATTTGATGTGATACTATTAACAGGAAAAGGTGATTGTTGAGCATTAAAATCTCCAAAGAATGACTCAGCTGAGTAATTTCCGAGACTGTTGTTATTGAAAGCTACAGGTTGGTTTTCTTATTCGAACTCTGTTACTGTATGAGTCATGTGTTTTTCCCGATCTATTTTTATTTGATTTGGTTTCCCTTTATAGGGAAGCCACATGTGAGACCAATCAGTGGAAATGTGACCATGGAGTTTCTCGGACCAATCCTTGCTTAGAATTAAACCATAAAACTCAGGGATGTCAACAATCAATATATCAATTCTTTGAACTACTATGGGATCATTCGATAACCTAATAGCAACTGAATTAATCTCTCCTAAAACTTGAACTTTAGTCTAATCTAATTGAACAATATGAACTATAGATTTATGGGGCTCAATGTTTAATTTGGAGCAAACTGAGGCTAGCATTATGTTTGATGAAGCCCCTGAATTTATCAGACAATTATGCAGATTCCTATTATATATCTCATAAGTCAAGAGAAAAGGAGGAGTATGATAATGAGACCTATCTCCAATCAAAACAGCATCAGTAGCATCTACCTTATCCGATGGTGTTTTAACTAATCCTTTAGCTGCCTTGGATAATACACTGGTTGGAAGAGGAGAAGAAGGTACTACATTTAACTCTTTAAGTAATAACTTTTGTTGATGTTTGAGCTTGCTAAGTTCAAATAAAGAAATATTTTCTCGAGTCTTCTTCATGTCTTCCACAATGTTGTAATCTATAGAGTCAGAGACTACTAATGTTTTAGATGATGAGGGTGGATTGGGGGATGATGGTTGATTTTGGGTAGGCACAACTAGAGTTTTCTTCATGGGAGCTTTGTCTTTAGCAATAGGCTTGAATTTTTCTTCTTTGGATTTGTTTGAATAGGCTCTGTTGCACTTTTACTTCTGGTATTCACTGGGAGAGCTTCTTATTCACTTTCATTATCAGATTTAGGCAAGATAAAGTCCCACATTCCATGAAATTCAACTATTTCATCTTCTTCCGTTTCCTCCAATGATAAAACTGTGTCTTCATCGTCATCGTCATCTAGAACTGATTCTGCATTAGATATAGCATTAGGTGGTTTAGGTTCAGTTGACTGATTTCTTCTAAAGTTTCTAAATGGTTTTCTAATAGAAGTTTCAGCTACCTACTTTTTTATTTCCACCATTTCATTGGACATAGTTTTCAGAACCTTTTGTAAACCTTCCATGTCATATGGGTCGTTAACTGCTTTCTTTTTTGAATCATCTTTGAAAGTAATCTTTTTGGATTTTCTTTCATCAAGAGCATTTTTATTTTCCAAAGCAATGATATGTTTTTCAACAACAGTCTCTTCCTTCATATTTTCTGCTAATGTGGGTTTGGCAGCCCTATCAACGAATATGGCTATTTTTGAAGGTAAAGCAGAGATATACCATTTGCTTCGGACTTCTTCACTAGGCTTGGATGTTGCAGGAATTTTATTCAACATTTTATTAAATCGGGAGTTGAATTCTTTGGTGGGTTCCTTTGATTTAGATTTCATATTGGAGAGATCATTAATCAAATTCGTTGTGGACCTATCGTCTCCAAACTTAGTTAAAAATTTCTCTTGAAAAGTATCCTAGCTATTGATGGGTCCTGGTGGTAATGAAAAATACCATGATCCAGCTGCTCCTTGTAAAGTGTATGGAAATAGTCTAACAACAGTGTCTTCTTCTATTACTCCATTGAATTTTATTGACAACACGGAATTGTTTATATGTTCTTCTACTAATATGCCAATGTTAGGATTAAACTTTAGTAACCATTTTTCAAGATGAGCTAGTAATTGACTCAAGGGTGTAGGCATTGCAACAGCTCCTGGATTGGTACATGGCCTTGGTTGAGGTTGTTCCATTGTTGTGCTAATGGTAGAAGAAGGTGAGGAGGCAGTTGAAAGTGATTGGGTAGATGATGTTGGAGTACCTATACCCATTTGGACTATGATCTTGATTTGGGGAATGGATGGATGACTTTGCAATGGTTTAGATAGAATGCATGATGATGAGGAAAGAGTCTCACTGTCAAACTCTAAAGGTGTCTTCCTAGATCTTTTTCGACTTGGCAAAGGAAATTCAGTTGGTGGGATACCAAGCTTTTCACTCTACGATCTTGTAAGAGGCTGAGATGGGATATATTGCGAAGTCACACTGCCTTGGGATAACTTAGACTATTCTTGGGATATCGAAAACCCTTGGAGTTTATGAATCAAGGTTTGTACTTCAAGGGGTTCAAGAGAAGAATCGTCAGGTGTGTTTAAGTTTTCAGCAGTGGGTGTTGTATTTTCCTTTTCAACTTCTAGCTTAAAAATAAAAGAATCAGCATGCAAAGGAGAAGTTGGAGGAGATGGTGAGGGAGTTTTACTCTTAGAATGGCCTGTGGATTTAGATTAACTCGCCATTCATAGTTCAGGCCCTCCTTATAGTGTCAAAAATGTTGATGCCTCTAAAATCCTCGCAGGAACATTGGGGATAACCACCCGGTCCGGACCTTAGTACATCTCCTTTTCCATTTGGTGGTGGCTCCGACTAGATATTATGGGACCAGTTTCCCATATAATGAATGGTTTGATGGATGGTTGTTCTATAATGTATAATAAGGATGATAAGTGCTTTAACCTATAACTCAAAAATATACAAATATACTTATCTAACCTGGGTAATGTACTAACAATGCGATTTCTGATTATTTCTAACAGACAAATAATCATATAGATGAATTACTGATCGATAGAAAGATGCATTCATAGATAATGATTACTTTGTTTAATAAATTAAACAAAGTAGTTATAAATAAAACATATCGCATTCATAACAATGTATATCGCTGACATATATCTTTAAAGTATAGCAATTCTAAATCTTTAGAAATGACATGATAAAGAATTATTTGAAGAGCATACATACATCAATAATAGCAACTTTTAAAAGGAATGCTTCGTCACATAAGGAAACAAGACGAAAGAACAGTGGTAGAAATATCGCATGCACTTGAGTCTTTCCAATGCAAATAACACTCCGATTCCACTTTCTTATTTGAAATAACTTCTAGGAGATACAAAAGTGCAGGCCTTGAGAAAGTTTTCTTCACAAAAAATGTAGAACCTTGATCCACTACTGATAAAAATATATTCAGAAGTACAAAAGTGTAACTTCTCAAATCAAGTTTTTATGCAAATTGAGGATCGTTTCTTCAAAGACATGAAAGGGTTTAAATAATAAAATAAAAACCGCTTTGAGCTGTTGAAACTGCAAACATGAAAATCTGGGATTTGATTTATGAAAATAACAGTGAGATAGCCCTTTAACTGATTCATTGTTTCTACTTCTTCTCTTGCACTTGCAGCTAACAAATTAAGAGCATTTTCTAAACTTCTAGAGGATGACTCAGCCTAGAATGTAGTTGAGTTGTGTACGTAGCATCTGAAAGTTTGGGAACCATGAGATTGAAAGCATCGGCAAGGAATTTGGTGGCCATCTGCTGGTTGTGCGGCTTGACTAGGAAAAACCAAAATGCATCCCAAGTCAAGTTTTGCACTTTGTCGATTTGTTCTTCTCTGCTGGCCAGTTCCTGTCTTCATTGATCTTCTAGCGCTTTTGCTTTCGGGAGCTTTCCTAGAGAGCAATAGGAGATCAAGTTAGCTAGATATAAGTTGTCATTTACCAACTCAATCACACTGTTCATTGTAGCCATGGCTCTAGAAGTAGCTCTTTCGACCTTTATTAACTGTGATTCCCACTCTGAAAACAAGATTTATTTGTGTGATTCTTGGAGTTTCGGTAGATTAGCAGCCATGCCTTCTTCTGAACTTTTCCAAGAGAGAAATTTTGTGAGCTTATCATCTATGTTTTCAAATTCTAGCCTGGTGTCAACTGCCTATTCAATAAGTGATGCAATGATACTGCACAATGGGTCAACCAATGATATTTTAAGGCAAATGATATTTAGTTGCCGAGGTAAGGATTTGGTCACTTCCAGGACTTCTTTCTTGAATTCATCAATCTTCGGATAACCTTTAAATTTATCTACCTATAATTGCAGTTGTGCAATTTTTTCTTCTTTAGCCTTCTTTTCCTGCCGAATTGCCACTCGAAGCTTGTTGAGTTCTTGAGACAACTTTTGTTGTTTCTGGAGAGCTTTCTGATCAATCTTTTGTTTCTCTAGATTTAACTATTCTTTTAGTTTCTCAATCTATTGTTTTTCTCTGCTAGCTATTTCTCAAGCTGACCGATCTTCTGTTTTTCCACTACCATTTTCTCTTCAAGTTGGGTGATCCTTAGATCCTTTTCCTCGATTAGTTGGCTAACTTCGAAATCCTTGTCCATTGTAGCAATTGTATAGGCACTTGCATACTGAGATAACTTAGTTAAATCCTCAGAAGGATTGACTTATGAGTCTTTCCATACCACATTCATCAGTTCAACTTGAGGAGTTGAGAATGGTCCCTAGTCAATATTTCTCTTTTTTCTTTGTCTTTTGACCACAACTCTATGCTTTAGACTGTAGAATACATCCAGGGGTGGTATTTCCTCTAGCTTCAATACAATCTCTTCTGAAGGATTCTCTGGAATTATTTCAATATCATGCTGAGTGTTCACTGTGCCAACTGCCCCTTCAATTGTAGTACTAGTAACAATAGGCTCCTATGTTGCGAGTGATTTTGGCATAATGATGTTTTGGGAGTCATTCTGGTTCTTGATCATTTGATTGAACTACTCCCATTATTTGATTAAGCTGGAATCAATATGCACATTGGTATCTAGGATCTCGCTGGTCTTTTCATTTGTCTGCTCCTTTTCGGGACTCTTCTCCTTTTCAGGACTCTTCTCTTTTTCAGGACTTTTCTCAATAGTTTGTTCTTCACTATGGCCTTCCTGTTGCACCATAGGGGTAGTGTTCAATAAATCCAGAGGCAGTGTTTGTAACCTTTGTGTCCTGAACTGCATAAACTTATCTAACCCCCCCCCCCCCACTCCTAATTTGATATTGCTTAGATGTTTACCTGTGAAAATAACTCAGCCAAAGTGAACAAGTCATCATATTCATCTTTCTCATGTTCAAATTTTGCAAGTTTCACCTGAGTAGTGAAGTTGTAAGCCACTGCTCTTGGATCATACTGTCTCTTAGGAATGACTACTAACTTCAAAATTTTTATCTTCTCTGCTTCTTTCTCTGCATGTTTGAAATCATGCAATGAATAAGTACCACAGCGGAGAGGAAATGAAGGCCACATTTGTTTCTTGGACTCTTTGAGGTTCCTGGACATTCCTGTTTCTTTTATCTGGTAAGCTATTTCCCTGGCCAATAGCTTATCAGGAATGTACAAGTAGAGAACATGTGGATCTGTGGTGCTGCCAAAAAGTCTGACATAGGTGAAATTTTCTTCACCGAACCAACTGTCAATTGATGTTAGGTCAATGCTAGCCTCATCGGATAACCAAGGAGCAGGTTTGTTGAATATGGCCTAATGGATGGGTAAAACAAAACCATGGAAAATTATATATATATGATCTTTATAATGGGCCTTCCACAAATACTTATGATAAATGTGAATAGAAGTTGGGTCTTGAGAATTCCATTTCCAACCTAGAATGGGGTAGTCAGAATTGAAACAAATGGTATCCATGATGTAGGCACTCATATAGAATGGGGGTATTATCTGGGTAGTTACAAACCTATTTCTTCTATAATCAAGGATATAGTTGGCCATTTTATCTGATAAAATGGTTGCCCAATCCATGATATAAGAGTTAATTTTTGCTTCCATTAAAGGCGCCATTTCTATGGAAAACCTAGCTGAATCAGAGACTCCAAAGAGTCTACATATCATAGCACCAGCATAGCAATAGGGAGATGCTAAGGAGTCTACGGAGTACATACCAGAGGATTCATGCTTATGCTTGTTTGGGAAATGCCTCCATTTCCTGATAGGGTCTGACTCTACATCGTTCTCCTTAGCAAAAGCTTCTAAAAATGCTTTGTTGTAATGTTTCTGGGGGTCTAGCAAATGATACATCTTCTTGACATCTTTTGCCCTAAATGACCCGAACATCCTTCCATCTGCTGTATAGAATTCTCTGTCAGTTATGTTGATACTTTCTATAACCCATCTCACCAGGTAATTGTATGGTAACACTTTTGCACGGGTTGTTATTCTGTGGAGGAAGGAGCTAGCTAAATCGTGAAGAGTATTTTCTGATTTATCAATTGAACCAATCATTGCTCTTTCTTATTCAATTTCAGTTGGATCCTCGACTTCGAGTAGATTATATATGCTCTCCCATGAAGTCTTATCGAGGCCTGAATAGGTAGCATCATCTATCAATACCAACTTTGTTGGTTCATCTTTCGCTATGACGGGGACCTTTATTTCCAAGATTTCTTAGTCATTTTTGTTGGACTGATGATTTCATATTCGCTCTGAAAAATGAAATAGAAGGAAGTAACAGTGAAAAAACTTTTTCAAAGCTAATACACAGCGCACAAGACTAACAGCGATTAAGCATAATAGATGCTACAGATCTATGATATGTTAAGCCACCACGAATGAATTTCTTGAAGGATTCAACCATAACTGCTTATTAATGATTTCCCCATAACTTCCAATGTGAAACTTTAATGTCGTGATGATATATTGCATCGCAAATTTATAACAGTTCCTTTTAGAATGGGTATCGTGACTTCCTGATCGGAGATTAGCGATAATCACATATCGCAAATCAGGAGTTACAAGTGTTGTGCTTAAAAGGTTCCTTTGCATGGTTACGGTTGCAATGAGTGGTGAGTTGGCATGGGGAGGCGGCATGCTTTAAAATTGATAAATCGTTTAAATTTTCTTTATAATTGACTTATAACTTTGAACCGCACATGTTCGTAATACTTCATATTTTGCCTTTTATCGAAGGCATGCTTCACAATAATAAAATTGCATCGTCAGATTTCTTCGAACTTTTTGGGATGTGTTTTATGATTTTAGTGATGCACGATTGCGATTGGCTTATCGCATCGGAGGTTTTCTATGGAACACTTGGACCGATTTGTTGATGAATAGTGATATGTGATTTCCAATAGAGTTATCGCATCAGCGGATCTCATTGGAACACTTTAAGTCCACTATTGAAATAAAGTATGTGCACGATGCGACATATTCCTTTTATAATCATTTTCCTTCGATAAAGCTTTATGATAAGGTTTTATTATAATTTAAATTGGATCGGTCCTTATCAAGAGGACTTTCATGGGTTAGATAGATTTGCAAATTGTGATTGCAATTTAACCTATCCTAAAAGCAAATTTTATATAACCTATTATAAAAATTTATTTTCAAACATTTTATTGATTTTATTTATATTCTAAAAGGGGACCCATTTCTTATTAAATTTTTATATGAAAAATTTTGAAATGGGGAGGGTTGTTGTATAGCACAACATAGCCCTACAGATACTGTTACTAACATTCTTGAGTCATCGTATCAATTCAAGATTCCACTCCTTAGGTTTGTTGCTCTTGAAACAAGTCTTATGCTCAGTTAACTTAGATACCCACTCATATAATTCAATGTGGAATGAACCAAAGAAGATTCCATATTGCTCCTCGAAGGTATACTTCTACAACTAGTCTTCAGCTGATAATTGAGGGTTTTTGTTCTCTTTTTCCGCACATTCTCTTTCTTTTTGTTCAACCCACTCCTGGATTTCTTTCTTCGACGGGCGTCAAAACATATCCCTTAAGAATATCCCGGTCCTGGAAAGGGAACCATTTGTTGGTTTGAGGGGGCTTGACCTTGGTTCAAATCGTGTTGCACCCCAAAAAACCTCTCAACCACTGGCCCTTTCGAAAATGACTTACAAGCAAGTTGCAGTCTTACCCGAAGCGGTTATGGGAGGCTACAAAACTAGGTGTCTGCAACCAGAGGGATATGCATGATTAATGTGTCTGTGTATTTAGTTATGTTTTCTACCTTCACATTATTAGTTAAATTTACAGAATTGCCCTTATTGCATTAAATAACATAAACAATATAACATGTTTTATTTTGCGCAAATCAGTAAAAATCATGCATGACAATAATAACAACAACAGAGAATTTACACAGAAATATACATAATATTTTGCAAAACTTATTCTTTATTAATACATATCTTCAATACATATACTTCTTTGATCTGTACACCCTGTTGCAGGTGGTCTGCGCACTCAGCTGCAGACCCTTCTAGGCATTTGCGCGCTCAGTTGCAGAGCCTTCCCCAAAAATACAAATTGCAGACGTGAATACAGAGATTCAATTCACTTATGATGACATGATTCGATTACAAAGTATTACCTCTGCTTATATACATTACATCATGACAAAAACCATGGTCCAAATACCATGGATCCAATAAAACAATGACTAATACATGAAACCCGTTACAAAATAAGGGGTTTTGACCCACCCTAAAGCCCCTAAAACACAATGTGATGAATATAACTTGATCGGTTCTACACGCTCCACTCCTCAAAATGCAGATTCTTTGACCCAAAGCTTGGACTAAGTTGGGTTACACCCAATAGTCTTCTTCTTCCATAGCATTCATATCTTCTATTTGTTGTTGATTAGTCTCTTGAACACATAAATTATTTGATGATAAACATAATAGAAATTTCTTGATCTCAAGTTCTATGCTCTCCATCAAATGCAGTCCATGATTTTTTGGTCTCCTCTAGACCTTCTTCTTCTAGATGTTGTCCTTCAATGAAAAAAAAGGGGATCTTCTTTTCACACTACTTTTACTGATCTTCCTTGTAAGTGGGTTAGGTTACTTCATTGTTTGGGTTCGAAATGGTTATGCAAGTAGTTGAGTGGGAGTGGATATTTGAGATGGATGTGGTTGAGGCTATGGTTGTGGTGGAGGTTGATGGTATTAAGGTTGGAATTAATGATTCTGAGGATATTGAGGAAATCATGGGTAATATTATGGATGTCTTCCATGGTATCCTTTTTAACCTTGTTTCCAAGATTGATTGTGAGGATGGGGTGGCTAATGTTGCCAAGATTATGGGGCATTCCAATTATTTTTGGGTTGTTGAGTGTAATCTTGAAACTTTTGAGAAGGATATTTCACATTACCTTATTGAAGAGGCTTTCAAAGTCTCCTTGGAGCCATACGTTTAGGTTTTGATTTGCTCCACTATATTCTTGGTAAAATGCTCTCAATCCTAGTAATGCTGGATAATCTCTTGTAGCATGTGATTATGTACAAATGACACAAATTTCAGCATTCTCTTTTTTCTTATGTTGCATTCTTAATATATCTATTTTTTCACTTAGATTGTTAATAATCTATGTTTTAAAGTTATCTATCAAATTACCGAGTTCACCTTGACTTGTCAATATCAATGTTGGCTTACTGAGTCTAGACGTTCCTCTTGATATGTGCTTACATATTTCACAAATTTCTTCAAATGATAATTGGGATACATCTCCTTTACCCATTAAATTAAGGAGATCAATCCAATCAACTTTAATTGTTCTAAGTAAGAATGGTTTTAGTGTGTCAAATCCTAAATTATGCAATTTATCCCTCTTAACATTATACATAATTCTCTTTACTAGATCCTCAAATATATCATATATATAATAGTCATTATACTTTTCTAGAAATACTCTATCATATCATCCCATGATCTTATTGGATTAGTCCCTAAACCCATGAACCATTTAAGAGCTCTATCATTCAATGTTGTCAGAAACAATATCAATTTGAGTATTTAATAAGAAACCATAAGATCTACAAAGTATTTCAAATTCAAAAATAAAGGTTTTCGAGTCTTCTAATCTCATACCATGGAAATTGAGAAGAAAAGATGGAGGGATATTCTTCATATAAACATTTATATTAGTATCATGAATGGACAATTGAAGAGGATCTTCTTCATTATCATCATTTATATCCATTTATTCTCCCTTCTCTACCACCTCTTCCACTTGTACTTGCAAAAGTGGATGGTGATGTGGTTATTACTGCACCATGTGATAATGGGGGGGAGGGGGGGCAGCGCGCATTGGCGAAATTTCTATTTTTTTGTATTTTTCTAGAAATAATAGGAAGAAAGTATTAGTGTTAATTTGATTTTCTTTATATGAAGAAAATATGAATGTAGAAAAGATAAAAGGAATCATTCAAAGAACAAAAAATTATTTTCTTTGACACCCTCCATGGTAATCGTGCCAAAAAGGTGATGGTTCTCACAATTGCGACAATATTGTTGCAACCCCAAGAGCCTCCTTTCATTATAAACCTAGGTTTTGTATAAGATTAAGAAGGGCTGACACTTTATGTGCAACAAACCCCTTCCTCTTCCTATTTTGGATCCCTTTGATGCAAGTGAAATAAGGCAATGAAACACTCAATTGAGCAGTGAACAAGTCAAGCCACCAGTCCTAAGATTTCAAAAAGCAAATGACAACAAAGCAAATCTAATATATCTTTCTCAAAAGGAAACGATAGTAGAGTAAATATCTTCTATTTTTCATAAAAGGAAAATCCTAGTTTACTCTTGTAGGAAAGAAATCACACTTTTCTGAAAGAAAAATGCAGGAAATAAAATCTAGAGTAGTTGTAGAAATCAGCATTCAAGAAGCAAGCAATTCATAAGATAAATAGTGACTCTACTGAGCCTTAGCTCAACCAAATTGGTCGCAAAACATTTATATGATACTCTAAGACAAAAAACTACTTATACCATGAATTTGGAGTGAATTTGGGCAATGTAAGAGCTTGAAAAGAGACCACTATAGGAAATTTTGTTTTGCTACAGGAAACTTCCAACATGTATGTCGAGTTAACCTGCCAAATGGCTAAGTTAATCAAGTGAAAATGTTGTGGGACAAATTTTTTAAACAATTTTAATGTTTAATACTTAAATACAAGTGAAATAATCTCAAAATATCTTCATTAACACGTGCTAAAATTCAGCAGAAAATTACTACTAAAACCATAAATTTTATATCAGTGAACTAGTAAGTTGATCCAAGTAACCAAATGCCTAAGATAATAAAGTGAAAATGTTGTGGGGTCAATTTTTTAATTAATTTTAATGTTTTAAAACTTCAATACAAGTGGAATCAACTCAAAATGGATTTATTAACACATGCTAAAATGTACCATAAACTTACTACTAAAACCATATATTTCATAATAGTGAACTAGAAAACTAATCTAAGTAGTCCAATGATGACAATGAATTTACTAAGATATGATAGTGATGCATCACATTATTAATTATATATATAACCTAAAAACAAACTCAGCTCAATTATTTAATCAATCTAACCTACAACAAATGAAGCATGATCACTAAGTGCAAAAATGGGAAATGCAAATAAACAAGAAAATTGTTAAAATGAAGATAAAAGAAATGTTCATGTAGCAAGGCTCTGAGGATCTTGGGATGGGGAGGCCCAAGGATACTTAGAATCATATGAATGAAACCAAACCTTAGGAGTTGAAAATGAAATTATATTTCATTACTAGAAACAATTCAAGTACATCATTGCTGGAAATGAAAGTAGGATTATTGAATAACAAGTGTTCTTCTCAAAAATACCAAAAACTTATCTCCCCTAGAGGCTAATTTGAACTAGTAATATATAATTTGATGGTGGAAGTAGGCTGCTTGAAACAAGGGTTTCTTTCCCTTCCAAAATCCATCAAAAAGTGGATCTGGTCCCGAGTAGCAGGAATCTACATTAAACCTTGAGTTTTGGTTTCTCCTATAGCAGGGAACACATCACTAGATTTTCTCAATCAGTGGATCTTCAGGTTTTTTCAATAATTCCATAATATCCTATTTATTTATTATCCAATCCTTGTCCATCCTGTAGCATGGAGCAAGTCCCTAGACTCTCTCATTTTGTAGATCTTCAAAATATGCGCAATATTCTCACATACCCTATTTTTAGCCAAAAATCAGGACAGATTTGGATTTCGAGGGATTTCTTCATATTTTGTGGATCTACAGACTGAATTATACCTTATTATCATATTTAGTTGATCTTAGAAACTAATTAGATTACTTTTATCATTTTGGTTACAAAGATTCTTGTATAAATACTCAAGGCTTGAATAGAAACATAATGTTATTATGTTCAAGAATTTTATTTGACTAAATTTAATATATTTGGAGTTGTTGGACACCTAGATTATGATGTGTTGAATGTGTTTATGTTGTTACTCAAAATTTTCTAACAGGTTTTACATCCAAGTATGCAAGAAAAGTGTGGAGGGCCCACATTGCCAAGCCTGTACACTTAACTTTTAAGTGTTTGGTATGTTTTTATACTTGTTGTAGTTTCTTTCTTTTTCCCAGATTTATTTTTCATTAGATTAACAAGCTTCGAATGTTTCTAAATTTTGATAATACATTGTGCATAGATCTCTTGTAAAAGAGCTTGATGTATCCTTGCAGCAGTAAAAGATTGTCAACTTGTTATTTTTTGCAATTCATTTTTATGTTATATTAATATTTCATTGTTTAGAAAACTTGATGATCTAAGTGTTGTTATGTTTTTGAACATTATGAATGTATCTCCTATAAGGGAGTTTGATGTTTACTTTCTTACAACATTTGAAGTCATTAAGATAAATTAGATTCATTTTTTAATGCAAAGTGTGTTTAAATTTCTGTAATGTAAGTTACTTTGATTGGCCTCTAGATCTGATATTCATATATTTTGGTACGGTTATAAGTCTTACAACCTCGGATTGACATTCGAATTCACACTCTGATTTATACCTATAAATTAGAAACACATTTTTGGTGCCATTACCGAGGAAGCATATTCAAAGATAGAATTAGGAAGTCTAGTCAATATTTCTTAAAAACAACAACAAAAATAGATTTTAGTTTTTAATTTAGTTATGTTTCTTTATGCCTAGAAAAATATATGAAAAAGGTATATATACAAAGCAAAACCCCCCACTACTACTCAACCATCAGTGGGAGCATGATCATCTACATCTGAGAAAAAATAATTCACTACACTAATTGTTGGAAGACCAACTTTGGAAGAATTAGAAGAAAAACAACATCTAGGGCAAAGGATAACTCTTGTTGAAAGAAAAAATTTATTGACTTATGAAGCAAATAAGAAACAAACATAAGCATAAACATATTTTGTAGGAAAATAAAAAGAAACAAGGAAACCAATTATTTAACCTATCCTTGAACAACTAGAGAAAGTTTAAGGAAAACAACCTCAAATTCATAGTGAAACACCAAAAGAAGAACTAGATAAGACTATTAAGGATCAAGAACTTTTGACCAAGAAATTGTGGGAATCTAGGATGGCAAAATAAGAAGCGTCAATATACCAGGAGGAGGAAGAGGACCAAACCCAGACCAATGTCGAGAATATGAAATATAAAGGAAAGCAAAAGAAGACAGAAGAAGGAGAGAAAATGAAAAAAGAGAAGGGAAGATGGAAGAGCAGAAGATGAGCAAGGAGAACAAGCAACTACTTTTGGATTTCGAATCTTGGACACTAGTGCAATTTTGGGAGATGAGGTAAAAATGAAAAATATTCCACCCTCTTTTACCAAATTTATATGGTATAGCTTCTGAATATCCTGACACATTTATATTTGAATTTGGAATTTTATGTCGTACCTATGTTTATACTAATGATACACATAGGCTTTGTCTTTTCCATGCTACCCTTAAAGCATCTACATTAAAATGGTTCATGGGATTAGGTGAACATACTATTTCCAGTTGGGATGACATGAGAAAAATCTTCCTTAAGAAATATCAAGCATATTGTAGGGATAGAGATTCAAAGGATGATATTTTTAGGATGTATCAGCAAGAAGATGAAAGTTTAGAGGAATATTTAGAAATGTTTCTCTATAACTTACAAAAGTCCAAACATCATTATTTAAACTCTGATATCATTCGAACAATCTTATTAAAAGGTATATGAGGTGAGTATCTTGGTATTCTTAATGTAATGGGAAAAGGAGATATTTCATATTTACCATTTGAAGAAATTGCAAAACTATACCAAAAATACTCAAGAGGCAAAGCTAAAACTGGAAAAAAAAAAATGTAACTTCTAAAGTTACTAAGTCAACAGTGGGAAGTATAACAAGAGTTGAACTTGGAATTTATTAGAATATTTCAATATTGGTCTTTTAATCACATTAGGAACACAAGTTGATTTGTTAAAAGATAAAAAAAAAAACAAGAAGAAGTTTTATCAATCTTTTGTCCTAAATGAAAAAAAAAAAATGTTGAAAGAAAGTCCTCTGGATAGTATTCAAATTTGTGGAGTTTGTACTAAAAATCATGCAACTAATAATTGTCCAAAGCTGAAGGAATTACAGGTAGCACATAAAGTCAAGGAATGGAATTTCTTTATTATCTAGCACCAAGAAGACCTTCGCAACCACATTTCACATGTCTCGAAATCCTCCTCAATAATTTGCTCAGAAATTTCCTCAAAATTATCAATATCCGGTCCAAAATTCTTGGAATGCTCCTATGCATTGGTAGCCTTGGCCAACTTGGAAAACCCAAAACCAACCCTTTCAAGCTTGGTGAGGATATGATTATGGAAGCCAACCTCCTCAACAATCATATAAACAACCATACCCATAGCTATATCAATAGATGTAAGAATTTTTCTTGGGTATGTGGGCTATTATCAAAGATTCATTGAAAATTTTAGTAAAATTTCCTTTACTTTATTCAAGTTACTTGAAAAAGATATACCATTTTATTGGGATGCTAATTGTCAAGTTGCATTTGAAAATCTCAAGGAAAAAATATTTACAACACCCATTCTACGAGGAACTAATTGGGCTTTTCCATTTCACATCTATATAGATGCATCAGATACTGCAATAGGGACATATTTCGGTCAAAAAGAAAATATTATGACTTATGTTATTTATTTTATTAGAAAAAATCTAACCCCTGTAGAACTGAATTATATAGTAACTGAGAAGAAGATGTTTCCAGTGGTACATGAAGTGAATAAATTTCATCGTCACATCACAGGATTTGAAGTTATCATCCATATAGATCACTTTGTTATAAGATATCTAATGAATAAACTAGTTACTAATGGAATAATAACTAAATGGTTTTTATTGATGCAAGAATTCAATATTACTATCTTGGATAGTCCCAGAAAAGAAAATCAAGTAGCAAATTTGTTATCCCGCTTAAACAATATTGGTCAGATTGTTCATATCTTTGATGATTTTCCTTATGAACACTTATTTTCCATATCAGTTATAACTCCATGGTATGTTAATATAGCTAACTATTTATCATCAGGAAACTTACCTCCACATTTTACGTCAAAAGAAAAGAGACAGATAATTAAAGAAAGTGTTATATATACATGGGTAAATGGAGATATTTTCTATATAGGATATGATCTTATCATTAGATGTGTAATACAAGATGATATTTAGACATTTTAAAATCTTGTCATGGCAAACCTTGTGGTGGAGCTTTTACAGATAAGAGGACAGCATACAAAATACTCAATTTGGGGTATTATTGGCCATCTATTTTCAAAGATTCCAAGAAATATGTCAAAAGTTGTGAAAGGATGGGCAGATCGATACCATCTGATGAAATTCCACTATACCCACAAGTTCTCATAGAGCCATTTTAGACATGGGCACTTGATTTCATAGGTCCTATCAATCCACCATCAAATGGAAAAAAAGTACATATTGGTATGCACAAACTATGTGACCAAATGGGTGGAAGCAAAAGCATTACCCAGAGCTACAGAGTAGACAATAGTCAACTTTCTCTTTGAAGAAATTTTTGTAAGATTTGGAGTCCCCAAAGAGACTGTTATTGATCAAGGAGCACAATTTACTTCTAAACTAGTGCAAGATATAGCAGGAAAGTACAAGATCAAGCATAAAAAATATACACCCTATCATCCACAATCTAATGGCTAGGTGGAGTCTACTAACAAAATTTTAGAATCTATCATGATCAAAATAGTTCAAATGCATAGAAAAGATTGTTCATATAATCTCCATGAAGATTTGTGGGCATATAAAATCACTTGGAAGAATACTATTATTTTCACTCCTTATCAGTTGGTATATGGTAACAAAGTACTATTTCTTATTGAATTTCAAATCCATGCTTAGGAATGGATCTATCTATGGCATAAAAATAAAGGATGATGTAGTTAAATCAATTAGATGAGATCAGAAAATAAGCAGTGGAATACACCTACTTGATTCAACAACAAAGAGCACAATCACTTGATAAGTTCATTAAAAATAAACGATTCAAAGTGGGAAATTGAGTATTGTTATTTGATTCGAAGTTTAAAGATTTCCAAGATAAATTTACAACTCATTAGCTTGGTCCATATGAGATTGAAGTGGTCTATGACAATGGCTCAGTTAAATTAAAAAAAAAAAGGAAGAAGAAGAAGAAGAAAGAAGATGAGGAAGCAGTTTCATTTCTAGTGAATGGAAATACGCTACAACTTTATAAAAAGCCTATAATAAAGAAGAATTTTTATAGCAGTTATCTCAAAAACATGAAATGGAGGTGTTGGAAAAACACAATCCATATCACTTCACCTTGAATGAAAGTATTTTTGAAAATTAAAATAAAAATTGAATAAATAAAAGGGTTTAGTTGTGAAATCCAAGCAACTAGCACAATATAAACCATAATTCTCATTGGAAAACCAAGTAAAATTGGCCAATAATAATTCACAAAAAAAAAAATATTTTCTGCAATTTACTTTCAAATAGTTTTTCTATCATCAGCAAATAAAAGTTTTTCTTTCAGACTTGAGGACAAGTCAATCAATAAGGTTGAGGGAAAAAGTGTAAAAATTTTGAGTTTTTTGAAAGCCTTTTGTAGCCATTTCTCCTCTGCCTTTTGAATACATTACAGTTTTAGAGGGACTTGTATCTTTCTTTGGAAGAGGAACCTAAATTTGCATCCTTTTGAAGACATTCAAGTTTCATAGGGACCTAAAATCTTACTTCAGCATAATCTTTAGCAGTAGGGCCCTGAAAACAGATTTACAACATCAACAAAAGGACATTTTAAGTGAAGACTTTGAAGACTAACCTTCAGTGACAACAACTAAGACTCAGTAGCATAAAATCAAGAGAAATCAAGAGAAATTATTCTAAGACCTGAAGCAGCTTCTCCAACCAAATCAACTACAAAAGAAGAATCATGACAAAGCATGAAAAAGTGAGCAACTGAAAGTCTGTAAGAAAAATTGTTTTTAATGTTTTTAATTTTGAAAATTCTACATGTAAAGTAATGATATAGTACCTATTCCTTTCCTTACCTAAACCATGATTTTCATAGATCATCATTCCACATATAAGTTCATTCATTCCATCACTCCATTTTCCTATCCTTGAGCATCAAAAATGAATACTCAACTCTTCCAGTTCCAACACAAGGAGCAATAAGGGAAATATTTGTCAATTTGATCACAATGTCAAGAGCTTTGTTTTTAGTTGCTCAAGGGAGGTAAAAAGATTGCACAATGAACAGTGATTTATTCTCTTTAAATTCAGTTCAAGGATAGGCGTAATAAGGAATATTATGGCACAAAACTGAGAAGGAATTATTACCAGAATAGGGCATTAAAAGAAAGCAAATTTATGTCTGCAAACATGGGTTCATAGAAAACTAGCTCAAGCAAGAAATAATAATTTGTATGATGACAATTTCATTTGTCAATATACAGGAGCCATAGAATTGGATTATGAATATTTAAGGAATATTTTTGGGTTGCATCACAAAGTTTGAAGTCAAGGTTGATAACGAAAAAAGAATATGAGAAAAGAGTGAAAAGGGAATATTACCTCGGAATTTTATACGAGTAGTATCAGTCACTTCATAAATTTTGACGTGAGGTTATAATTTTTAATCAAAATAATAAATGGTTTTATTTTCATTCATTATAGTTATAAGTGATAATGAAAACCATTTACATATAACTCATTCAACCTGGTGGTTTTTATTTACCAACTCATTTGTCCTTTCTCAAACACATCAATATACCTTAAGTCTATTTTCCTCCATAAATTTATCATATTCCCAGCACCGTTGAATGAGATTTGTATGTTGAGAGTCAAATTTATGGCTCCAACAATCTCATGAGGTAAGCTATGTGACCATTTTTCATATTTTCTATAGTCAAAATTTCGCCCAACTTCATTTTAAAATGATTATTGTTGCACTCAAGGCATTTTATGTTGCCACTAAACTTATATTTTATTCCTCCTTGTTTGATTTAGAACGTATGCACTCCCTGAGAATCGAACTTGTGCTGCATAGAAACCCCAGTTTATATCCCTGTGTCATTTCTCCATGTTTTTTTTCACTCTTAATTTGCCCAGAATTCAACTTTGACAGCTGCTTGCCATAAAACGTAAAAACGTAATCCAAATAGAAAATTGTATGTTGACAAATGAAATTGTCAACATACAAACCACGTCTTATGCAGAATGCCAAAATTCAAGGAGATAGGCATATTTTATGGGAATTGGGTGGATTGAATTGGTGTTAAGAGTTTGAAGTCAAGCAGGAGTCTCCTCACGAAGGTAAGAATGTGAGTGAAGTGTTCTTATTAGTGTGAATTCACATTTGGAATGAAGAGACAGTTTTTTTTTTTCTAAAAATTGTGTTCTCAATTCAAATTGGAAGCAGATTGAAAACAGGGCGCAAAGTTTTACATAAGCAAAAGCATCAAAATTGTTGCAACCAAGGATTGATAGGTATGAAAAAAAATACATGTCTGATGCAAAGATTTCTCTTTGGAAAAAAATGAAAGAATTTTTGTTTCATTTAGACAGAATTGTTTTTGGAAAAGAGAACACAAGGTCAAATTTTGAAACAAGGTAGACATAAGGGATTGAATACAACGAGAATTTACTTGAATATCATCATGGTTTCTAGGTTTGAACCAATAAAATTTGAGCCTACTTCAGTCCACGGAGATTGCTTAGAAATTCTTAAGAAACATCAGTGGATCTCATTCTTTGAGAAGTTTGATGGGCACAATGAAAAACTTAATATGGAATTTTCTTGCTCTTTCGATGGTGAAAGGGCCACAATGGGTAGCCTCGCCATAAGGTTATCGGAGGACATTACTGCAGAGATGATTGGATTGCCTCAACAAGGATAGAGATGTTTCAAAACAAAATAATTCAAAGAGAAGAAATGGATTCCAAGGAGATGGTTGATTCATCCTTGGCATGAAATGGCTTATATTATCCAAAAATTCATCACAAATTGTTGCAACATTTGAAATATGATAGTGAAATCATCATGCCCTACTAGCTACAAAGCCTCTCAAAATTGGCTAAAGGAGTTCAAAAAAACAGAAACAAATATGGAAAAAAGATTATATCACCAGGGTTTAATCAAAATGATAGTGAAACATAAATTTCAAAAGCAAAATCTTTCACGGAAAAAAAAAAATTATTTAACAGGTTTGAAACCAGGAAAGAAGAACATGAAGAGGATCAACTTATTCTATCCGATAATGAAGAAGATGAGGAGGTCCAAATCATCACGACTGATGAGAAACAAGCTTAAAACATCCCATTGAGACAATAAGAATGACAAGGAGTATGGTTAAAGAGAGAGCAATTTGAAAGAAGAGAAATATTTGCATTACCTATGTAAGAAAATATAGAAAACGCCAACATGTCCAAAAATCATAGTCAACAAAAAATTATTATGAAGCTCATATGATACAATATGAGTATATAAAAATACTAGAAGAGCAAGAAAGGAACACCAAGCAACCAACAGTCAAAGAAGTTAATATACTAGTTGATGAAAGGGCAATTGAAAGTCAATCCCCAAAAGCAGTTGAGCAAAGTGGTTGATGAATCAATATCTGGACTTGTTAAGACAAAAAAAATCAAGAAAATGAAGAGAAAAGTTAAAGAAGTGAAGGTTCTTGAAAAATATTCGGAAACAGAAAATGAAATGTTCAAGACCCAGACCCAAGGAAAATGGAAAACTTCATAAGAAAAATAAGAAATTGGAACTAGAAAGTGTTATACTTACAAACCAGGCATACAAGTGGTATCAAAAAGCAAGAACAAGAAGACAAAAATATAAGGGATTGAAGATGAAATTAATGGCACAGGAGGGAAAAATCAAAGAGTCAACTCAATTTGAAGTTGACAAACAGGTTGCAAAGAGACAAGGGAATAAGTTTTTATTGCATGAGGACATGTAATATTATTAGCATGGGGAGATGTTGGTATCATTTTTTAAGCTTCTTTTTGCCTCCATAACCTATATTTTGCCCACATTTTTCCTTCATATCTTTCGTATTCCCTCCATATTTGCATCAAATTTATCATTTTAGGTACATTTGTCATTTACTTTTTACAATTTGAATTTCTGCAAAATTTGACATTAAATTTAAATTTTTAGCAGAAATTACAGGATGTTGTAACTTCCCGTAATAGCTCCAACGTTTGCATATGTGCAAGACAGTTGGGTGAATTTTGAGTTGGATGTTCTTTGATGTCCAAGGATAGATAAATATCTATCAGTTTCCATAAAATAGCTTCACACGTTCCTGGTCAACGTTAGTGAAACATGGCCACTTATGCAGAAAAATACCCTTTTTTAGCTAGAAATCAAGACAGATCTGGATTTCGAGGGATTAATCCCTTCATATTTTGTGGACCTGAAGATTGAATTCAACCTTATTAGCATATTTAGTGGATCTTAGAAACTAATTAGAGTACTTTTAGCATTTTGGTTACAAAGCTTCTTATATAAATACTCAAGACTTGAATAGAAACAAAATGCTATTATGTTCAAGAATTCTATTTGACTGAAGTTAATATATTTGGAGTTTTCAAACACCTGAATTATGATATGTTGAATGTGTTGATGTTGTTAGTTAATATTTTCTAACTGGTTTTACATCCAAGTGTGCAAGCAAAGCGTGGAGGGCCCCCATTGCCAAGCATCTACACTTAATTATTAAGTGTTTGGTATGCTTTTATATTTGTTGTAGTTTCTTTATTTTTCCTAGCTTTCTTTTTCATTAGATTAATAAGTTTTTGTTGTTTCTAAAGTCTGATAATACATTGTACATAGATATATTGTAAAAGAGCTCGATGTATCCTTACTTGCAACAGTAAAAGGTGTCAATTTATTATTTTCTACGATTCAATTTTATTCTATTTTAGTATTTCATTGTTTAGAAAACTTGATGATCTAAGTGCTATTATGTTTTTGAACATTATGAATGTATATCATGTAAGGGAGTTTGATGTTTACTTTCTTACAGCATTTAAAGTCATTAAGATAAATTAGATTCGTTTTTCAATGCAAAGTGTGTTTAAATTTCTGCAATGTAAGTTACTTTGATTAGCCTCTACATCTGAAATCCATATAATTTGATATGCTTCTAAGTCTTACAATCTCATATTGACATTTGAATTCACACTCTGATTTATACCTATAAATTAGACATATAGTGTCCTCACAAGAAGAATCATCCAAGGGATAGTGAAAACAACAATAATTTTAAAGGCAATGGCAATCAAAGGAACAACGGGTTCAACAACAAAGGAAAGATAAATTCTCTCACAGCTCAAAATGGAAATGGTCGACCTCCTAAGAGGACAAGAAATTCTAGGTATGCCGAAATTAATGTTGTAGAAAAACAATATGAGTTTTATCTTATTTCCGCTCTATCTGCTTCCTCTCCTCTAGATACTTTGGATCATTCGTAGATTGATAGTGGAGCCTTAAGTCACTTCTCTAGATACAAGTAGGCCCTCTCAAATTTGGTTGAAAATAAAAATAATTTAAAGATCATACTTGGAGATAATACCACCTACCCCATTAAAAGGATAGGTATTGTCACTCTTCACTTGAATCAAGGTCAAACCATACATCTACAAGAAGTATTCTATGTGTCCAATTTGAAGAAGAACTTGATGTATTTTCTGCAATGGAAGATAAAAGCTTCAAGGTAGCATTGATTGATGGCAAAGTATGTATTTGGCATAGGAACCCTAAAGATGCATTTACTCTTGGATTTATGGTTGATGGTCTCTATCAAGTTGGTAGAAGTCCTTTGGGAGATTTGGCGAGTGATACTTCTCTTCAATGTGAATTATGGCACAGAAGATTTTCCCACTTACATTACAAAGCCTTACCTGGGGTAAGGAAGATGGTCACGGGTATGCCTGAGTTTAACATGGATCATGAATGAGTTTGTGATGGTTTTTAAAATGGGAAACATACAAATGGACCATTCCCTTCTAGTGAAAGAAAGACTACCAATATTCTTCAATTGATCCATTCTGACATGTCTGGTATCTTGCCCATAACCCCATTAGCGGGATACCTATACTATGAAATATTTGTGGATGACTTCTCACACAAAACATGGATCTATTTCTTGAAGAGAAAGGATGAAGTATTCAAATAGTTTTTTTCTTAAAGGAATTGGAGAAAATAAAACATGGAAGAAGATCAAGACATTAAGGACTGGCAATGGAACTGAATGTGAATCAAATGAATTCAATGAATTTGCACTCTTGAGAAGAATGATGTTGTTGAAAGAAAAAATCAAACAATCATGGAAGCCACCTATGCCATAATTTATGATAAAGGTCTACCAAAATTCTTATGGGGAGAAGCTACCAATATCGTTGTATATGTTCAATGTAGGAGCCCGCATCAAGCCTTGGATTTTAAGACACCCGAGGAAGTTTTCACTGGTAAGAAAATTGATGTTTCTCCTTTTTGAATCTTTGGTTGTCTTGTATGCTTTCATGTGCCTAAAGAGAAAAGGAATAATTTAAAATCTTTTGGGAAGAAAGTTATATTTGTTGGATACAATGAAAACTCAAAGGCATATAGAATCTATGTACCTAGTTAAATAGATGTGGAAGTAAGCCTTGATGTTACCTTTGATGAAAATACTTCCCTTGGGAAAGCCAGATATCTCCCTATCTCAAGGAAGGTCGATGATGATGCTGCCAAAAAATAAGATGAACCTCTGACAAATGAGCCTATGCCCAATGTTGATGGTTCAATGGATCTTATTGATCCACCTCCTAGCAATCCCTCTACCTCAAGGAAAAGACCTCTATGGCTTAAAGATACTCTCAAAGATGTTGAAAAACATACTGCTCCAAGAGGGACATTTCACAAAAGTAAGAAATCGAACAGGTATCAAGGGTACTTGGCTGCCATGAGTAATATTGTTCAAGTTGAACCTTGCACGTTCGAAGAACTCGTAAAGTACCAAGTAGGGAAATATGCGATGAGAGAGGAATATGAATCAATCATAAAGAATGATGTATGGGGCGTGGTGCCTAGACCGAAGTACACATCTGTGGTCACCTCTAAATGGATTTACAAAAGTAAACATAGTGTTGATGGTAGTACTAAAAAAATACAAGGCCAGGTTGATTGCTTGTTGCTTTTCTCAAAAGGAAGGAGTGGACTATGATGAAAAAATTTCACCAATTTCTTGATACACCACTATCTGATCTATAATTTCTCTTACTTCCAATCAAGAATGGAGCCTACATCAAATGTATATCAAGGATACATTTTTGCATGGATCCCTTAAGGAGGAAGTCTACTTGGAACAACCTCAGGGGTTTGAAGTACAAAATCGAAGGACACATGTATGCAGGTTGAAGATTGAAGCAAGCCCCTAGGGCGTGGAATGAGAGAATTGATAGTTATCTTGAAGTTGGGATTTACAAGGAGATATGCTAATCCAAACCTATACTTTAATGCAAGAGGGAGTTGAATTCCGAGTTCAAGATGAAGGACCTAGGACTGATGCATTACTTCCTAGGCCTAGAAGTCTGGAAAAAGCAAGGTGAGATTTTCCTTTCTCAAGGAAAATACATTGTGAAGCTGCTATAGAGATACGGGATGGTGGAATGTAAGTATGTGCCTACTTTGATGGAACTTAACTTTGAGAAGCTATCTAGAAGTGTTGTTGGGCCTGCATTGGAAAACCCTTCTGAATATAGACAACTTGTGGGGACCCTGATGTTCTTCGTGAACTCTCGGTCGGGAATATGCTTCATTGTAAATACTTTGAGTCAATTTATGGTTGAGCCTCAACACATGTGTTTTATTGCTGCTAAGAATCGCTTCAAATATCTCTGTGGCACAATCAGCTATGTGTTGAAATACACTGCCAGGAATTTGAGGCTACATGGATATTCTGATTCTAACTGGGATGGAAATGTGGTGGATAGAAAGAGAACATCAGGGTGTTTCTTCTCATTGGTATCTGCTTCGATTTCTTGGATGAGAAGGAAGCAGAAATCAGTTTCTCTAAGCATTGTGGAGGTTAAATACATTGAAACTAGTATGGTTTGTTGCGAAGTTGTTTGGTTGAGAAATATATTCAGTGAGCTATTTGAGCATGTGTTGGATACCATCGTTATCTATTGTGATAACTATAGTGGGATTTTCTTTTCATAGAATCCCGTGTTCCATGACCTCTCCAAGCACATTGATATATTGTACCACTTTATCTGGGATATGGTACAACAGGGAGTAATAAGGCTCTAACACATCAAGACTGATGAGCAGGTTGCTGACATCCTCACTAAAACCTTAGGGAAATTCAAGTCCTTAACCCTTCAAGAGATATTTTGAGTCATGGAAGTATCCTCTCATTAGGGTCCCACTTGAGTTGGACATTGAGATTTGGAAGCTCCTTGGGGCCTGGGGTAATACTTGGAGCTATGTGCAACCATAGGGTGAGTAGCTCACCTTCCCCTATAGGTATGTTGTGTACAGGGTGAGTAGTCCACCTTCCCCTGTGATACCCCATGATGATATATGAGAGCATAGGGTGAGTGGTTCACCTTCCCCTATAGCTGATGATATATGCATAGAATAAGTGGTTAACCTTCTCCTATGGCATATGAGTAGGATGATTGGTTCACCTTCTCATGTGGATGCCCCAACATACATCCTACCCATGTAGTTTTGGACTCTTGGGAAGTACCTCTCATCTAACCAATGAGTTGGCAAAAGAGGATAGGGGCCATAGCATGACATATGGACACATTTTGTATTGTCGTACTCCCTATGTCTAGAATGCATGATGTTCAACAACTTGATCTAGGATCAAGTCCAAGTAGGGTTCTACGACTAGTTATGTGGACTGAATTTAGTCAGTGAAGAGTGGAAAAGTCTTGTGACTCACTTTTGATCGATTCTTCTTCATTATCTATATGAGTGTTCAACAGAGTTTAGACAATATGCAAAGATGGTACAGGATACAGAGGATGGCATGATGATTGATGGTTAAATATTGGTAGGTGAAATTCTCTCTAGTTAAGAGGGAGTGTATAAATTGGAAACTAGGGCCAAATTCCTGTTTGGACATCTCATTTGATGGAGATATTTATTGCATTGAATTCCTCTTTTACAGAGGACCAAAATTGATATAAATATCTCTAAATTTGGACACAAAGAAATATGTTTTTGAAGTGAATCCACACATGTACAAATTGCCAAGGTCGGCCACATCATCATGTACGCTCATGAAGCCCAACAGACATGTATTTTGACCCTCATCAGCTTATATAAATAAGAGAGTCATCCACCCTCATTTGGCATTATCATCACTCAACACATTCTTCTCTCTCCTCATTTGATTGGCTCGTACACCTCATTGTCCAATTGTTCTTTTCACATGTGTCGCAAAAAGGAGGACGAATTTCAGGAGGTTGAATTTCAGATTGTTTGCAAGGCTTTGAACAGAGTTGACCAAGAGCTATTTGACCTCCTTTGACTATGATTTTTGTGGGAGATTTTACATCTGGGAAGGTCAAAATTTTTGGCACAGGAACCAATAATTTATGGGCACTTTGATCTGTGTTTACCGTAGGCATGTTTGACTATATATTTGACTTCAGGTTGACCAAGTTTGATTGCAATTTGGATGATTTTTTGGGCTGAATTTTACCTACAAAAGAGGCCAATTTTCTCTCTCCTTTGACCGAACTACTTTGGAGAAGTTTGACCAGACTTTGACAATTGGTATTTTTTAGTTAGGGTTGGTTTGACTGTTGTTGACTGAGAGCAGTATTGCAGATTTGATATGGTTGTTTTGGACAGTGATTTGGCAAGTCAATATTGACTTTGATTTTGTATTATTGTACTCTCTCTCTTTATTGAACATTTGATATTTATAATAAGAAGAATTAATCAAGGGTTTCCCCATATTGTGGTTTTTGCCTGGCTTGAGCCAAATATTGGTGTTCTCTTATCTTGGCTTGTCTTTTGCAGTTTATTGTTTATGTTTTATCTATAGTTAATGTCAATGATATTAATGGTTTATGTGATTGTTATTGGATATTAAGTGGAAATTACCATTGGGATAATAAAAGGACATTGAAGTAATTTTTGCAAGCATATAACATACCATTGTTATCTAATATTAACAGTAGAAGGTCCACTCATCAAAATAATCCACCATTTGTTTATAAATATACTCTTAAAAAGCTTTGACGATGATTCTTGAAAATATTGTTGGTGTGTTTTTCAATCTGAAAGGCATTACCCGATAGGAAAAAGAGCCAAACTCAATAACAAACTTTATTTTTTCTCTATCTTCTTCCGCAATAGGTACTTGATTGTACCCTGATAAACCATCTGTGAACGAGTAGCATTCATGCCTTGTGACTTCATCTAAAATTTCATCTACAAATGGAGTAGGGAATGGATCAGTAATTGTTAGTTTTTTTAACCACGATAGTCGACACAAATATGTAATTTAGTTGGGTCAAACTTTTTAGGCTACACGACCATGGGACTTGCCTATTCTTATGTTTCTATTGGGTAGATGATGCCAGTGGCAAGCATACCCACTATTTATTTTTAAACGATAAGTTTATACTTGTGAGCAAAGCTTGTATGGTCTCTCTCTTATCGAATTTTCTCCTGAAATGATATTACTTTTCATTTATCCCATTTCTTTGACAAGTCCCTTTAGATATTTGTAATTGCAAGCGAATACATCTTGATACTCTTCAAGCAAGTCAACGAATTCTGTAATTTTTTAATTCGACCAAAAATCAACAAGTCAGGAAATCTTCAGTTGGTCGTTGTTCGATATGTCGAATTCAATTATTTTTATTTATGTGTCCATCCATTCATGTTATTTTGATTCATCAAGTGGTGGCTCCTAGACTTATTTCTTGATAAGCTGATAGAAATTTTGATTTGTCTAATTTCTCTACTTCTTGTTTGTCGATTTTATATATTGATTGTATTCTTTTATGGTTCTCGGTGATTTTTCTTCAAGCAAAAACTTTGACCAGCCATAAGTTTTTCTTCCATTTCTCTGCAATTTGAAATTTTACGTTATGTGGTGCATGACACATAATTCCAGGTCAATGAAACATCGACTAGTGATTTCTAATCGTCGGTTGGTTTTTATTTTATAAATTCTTTTACTTTTAGAACTACGTTGTTTAATTCTCGTTCCTCTAGTTTGAATTCAAAGTCCTTGATGAAATTTTCTCGTAAATCTTTCCATTCCAATGATTTTCCTCACACTTCTTCTATTTTCTGTCATTTATTTGGTAAGTTGTCTAAAGTATTATGGAAACATATGAGGCCAAACTTGTTCATCTTTGTAACCGATCCTTCTCCATTTTGAATCACAGTTTTGAATGTGCATAACAAGGTCTTGTCCAGCATTAAAAATGGGTATATTTGCTTGTGCAAAAGGATTTTCTCCTCCAGAGTGTTCGCTGAAATATGTCCTTGCAGTTGTCCATGTTTGAAGTTGATATGAATGGGTATCCCACCATCTCGGCACTTGCTTCGTAAATTGTGTACTAAACTTTTCATTATTCCCTATTCATCAATGGATTTTATTACTTGTTTTACATGGTTAATAGGTGATGTCAGTTCTTTAAAGTGAATGGTGTTTCTAGAATCATGCTTTAAGTCCATCAGAAGTAGAGATGGCCTTCACTAACAAGTTTTTTCTTTTAAAATAGGTATTTCTTTGATGGAGTAGCATGGTCAGGTCTTTGACTTCGAAATGGCTTCTATTGTCCAGCATTCTTCAGTTTTAAATTCATAGTTCTCAACTTTTCATTCATAGAGCTTTGTGTCGAAGTTTTTTGCAATGGAGAGTGGTGAACCTGTCAAAATTTCGCCAAAGGAATCTGGTTCAATAGTATCACAGTCTTCATGTATTATTTGGTAGAGTCTTCCTTTTTCGGTTTCTTCATCGCAGGCTTCGACCCAAGGCCTTCCTTCTCGGGGATGTAGAGGAATGATGATTTTCTTGTTGTTTCCTTTGAGCTTGAATCTATCTTTCTCCAGATATATTGTTGCTTCCATTCTACATCCCCAAGCTCGAATGACTAGTGCATGGTATGTGGGAATTCCATCAACTAGGTTGATGACTTCAAAATTGGTTATCATTGGGATTCCCATGATTTAATTTTGTACTTGCCTTAGTGTCATCATAGGTTCAATAAAAAATTGATCAGCAAGTTTAAGGTGATTGGTCATCCTATGCAGATTTGGTTGTCGCATATTGATCCATGTTTCTTGCGGAAAGATGTTTACTTGTGAAACAAAACCGACAACAACTTATCTGACCATGTACCAATTTATTTCTAAATTGACTTGTGGGTCATGGTGTTCCATCTCTTTTCCTTGAGAGAGTTGTCGAACATTTTTTCATTTTTCTCTGCTTTCATTAAAATTTTTCAGCATATTCAAGAGTTCTACCAAGCGACCAATGGAATGCTCCTCTTTTAGAAGTTCCATAAATTCTTCCAAAATGAGATCCTTAGACAATATTTGTTGATCAGTTTCCTTCATAAAGAATTCCACTTCTTTTGACATTATGTCATTTTGTTCCTACATATCTAGATATTTTGTCATATATTTTTGTTGGTTAAATAACTTGACGATTTTAATTATTGTTGTCTTTACTAGTACCTAACCTTGTGACTACATGGATATTTTTGGAATTCATAATTTCTTGGTTTGGAATGGTTTGCAGCAAATTAATAGTTTTCTTATTTAAAACCTTTTCAATAATCTTCAGGAAATACTCCAAGGAGTTATCCCCTAATCCACACATGTTCCAAAAGTGCAGATCAGTATTATCCTTTAAAGAACAATCCATAGCTACATGCCCCTCTTTCCAATAGTTATAATAGTAGAATATCCCTCGACCTTGACCATGACCATGACCTTTATCATTGTATCCCCCTCATTGACCACCATAACCTCCTCAACCAACTCCTCGTATGTCATATGATGGCAGTTTGTTAAACTTATCCATGGCCTGTGTATGTTAAATAGCATGATAATTTGGTTTATTTTTTTCATTATGTGAGTAGTCTTGTATTGAATGTGTATTATATTCACAAATGGCACATCATTTAGGTTTGGAATTTCGAAGATTATATTGACAACGTTTGGTTGTGTGATTTGAAGTGATTTGCGAAATATCACAATATACATCAAACTGTACTCCTTAGTCATCTTGATCGAAATAACATGAATATTTACAATTGCCTTTAGTATGTCCTTCCATGTGACATTTGGTGCACCATAGGTTGTTCTTTTGAAGTTCCAATGCCAGAAAAATAATTGTGTAGTTCTTCAAGCTTGTCTTTGAGATTGTTGTCAGTCAGTGAGAGAATCAACTGACCTTCATCATTTGTTTTGATATTTCATGCTAGCTTAAGTGATTCTTCACAAGTTGTGACTTCGTGCATTCTAAATGGGCCACAGATCTTCTGGAGGAGACTAGCCACATAACATTGTACTAAGGGATTTTCATCGAAAATATATGGATTATGGATCAATAAGTCTTTAAATATTATCATACTTATTCATTTGGTCCTCGTTTAATTTCTTTTAAATTTTGTGTTGCCAAGTGCTTGACATATTGGACCTTATAAAATGTGAGGAATCTATTCTTGATTTTATTTTTTTATTTTGATTTCTTTTCTGTAAGATTCATGAACCACTTCAAAGCACGTTTCCTTAAGGTTGCAGCAAATTATGCCATTTATTTGTCTTCATCAGTAACATCATTCGCTGACCAGAAGTTTTCACAAAAGAACTAGTGTTTTTTCGTATCGTCATTGCCCTCATAGATGCGTATATCATTCAATCCCATTTTACTTATCTGGAATATCAACCTTCCAAATGTTAGAATATTATTTGATTGGTCATTTTCGGTAGGATCAACAGTGGGTCGATTGTTCTAAGGGGTGTTTATTTCTTTTTTTTCGATGATGTCCTTTGAAATTGATTTGTCGGTTTGGAATGCTCTATCTATATATTAGGTGAACCGAGTCTCTTGGGGTCATGAATTCTTGTCAATCGATTCTATATTTTCAAATTCCTTGACATATAATAGTTGCGTCGGGGGGGGCGCGCAGTCGTGATATTCTAGATTTGGAGAAGTACTTGTTTTATTTAATTATTGTTATTATTTGGTCGATCTTCTTCGGGATTTTTAATTTCTATGTGGTTTCTTTGTTCTTGTTCATTATGCCAAACTACTAGTATATTTGAATAATTCCATGATGTTTGTTGAAGTAATTATCAAACAGTGGGACTTTCTATTGCTATAGTCGGAGTTCGTCTTATCATTGGACCAGAGTCATAAATTTTCATAACATATACTTGCTCTCTAGGGCTTATAAGTATAACATGTTGGGTTGTGCTATATTCTTTCCACATAGTTAACAGTGGGTTTGAGGGGTACCTGTAACCCCACTTGATGGGGTTTGGGGCAACGCCCCGGGAAATTTTGATTTTGGACCCTATGTTAGGTTGGGCGGACCCACCTATGGTTTTGTGCATGATTTTCGCACATGTTTTTTGGACGCGATGGTTTTTTGGTCCATGGTATTGGACACGATGGTTTTCGGTCCATGGTATTGGTTGCGATGGTTTTCAATCCATGGTATTGGATGCTTCGGCATGTCTAAATATGTATTATAACATTGAAAGGAACATAATGAAAAATCAACCTGGTAGTCCTAGTTTTGGGATCCAGGGGAAAATCTCTATGTATATGTGTTTTATGTGTTATGCATTCGCATTGTTTATATTCTGTGTTTTAGAATTCGTATGCAGGTAATTTATGTATGGGGTTAAAACCTACATTTGGTATTGGAGTTGTTTTTGGCTTCAAGGGGACACCTTTATTGCTGAGAGTTTTTGCTCGGCCCTGTGGTAAACCCTGTTCATTGGGAGATCTGCGAGATGGATTCTAGTGGTGAAAGAAGATGGCGAGTAGTGGAAATATAGAGATCGAAAAATTTAATGGTCAGAGTTTTGAGTTGTGAAAACTCAAGATGGAGGATCTATTGGTGGATCAAGATCAGTGGATCGCAGTAGATCCAGGTACTAAACCAACGAGAGTGACCGATGAAGAATGGAAGAAGTTGGATCAGAAGGCAAAGAGCACAGTACGATTGTGTGTCTCAGATTCAGTATTGTTGAATGTATCAGGGGAAGCTATGGCAAAGGCTTTGTGGAACAAGTTAGGGACTTTGTACTAATCTAAGTCTCTGGTGAATAAATTGTTCTTGCGGAAAAAGTTGTATAACCTCAGGATGAAAGATGGAGACTCGGTGATAAAGCATCTGAATGCGTTTAATACTGTGGTAAGTCAGTTAGCATCTATTGATATTAAAATTTCAGATGAAGATAAGTGCATCAGTTTGTTGTGTTCTCTACCAGATTCATGGGATAGTCTAGTTATTGCAATAGGTAGCAATGCAACTGCCTTGCATTTTGATGAAATATTCTCATCCTTGCTGACGGAGGAGATGAGACGAAAAAATATGGAGAGCCAGAATGGTGATGCCTTGTCTACACAAGGACGGTCCTAGAACAGAAACAAAAATAAGTCATCAACTGGGAGATCTAAATCTCCAGGAAAACCTGTAAAGGTGATGTGCTAGAAACATGGAAAGGAAAGGCACTTCAAAAGGGATTGTAAATCTAAAGCTCCTGATAAAGGAAAGGATCTGATGATGCTCCTTCTACAGAGGCGAAAACCACCTCGGATGAAGGTGGGGATGTGTACTTGGCTTCTTCAAGTACACATGTAGATCATGAGGCATGGTTGATTGACTCAGGTGCATCCTTTCACTTCACTCCCCATAGAGAGTGGTTCTGTTATTATGAGAAATATGATGGTGGTGATGTCTTCTTGGGGGATGACAGGAGGGCTAGAATCATTGGTCGTGGAAAAGTAAAGTTTAAGCTGCAAGGTGGAAGGGTTAGAACACTTCTGGGTGTTCTGCATATTCCTGTATTAGCCAGAAATCTGATTTCTGTTAGCAAGCTGGATGATGCAAGTGTAAAAATAGTGTTTGAGAAGGATACCTGCAAGATGGTTCGGGGAGCACTGGTATTGATACGGGGAGTTCAGATTGGAACTCTGTACAAGCTGCAAGGTAGCACTGTTGTTGATGGGTGCAACATTTCTATGGTTCCTCAAAGTGGAGTAGAAAATCTAGTGGTCTCTAGAGAGAAGACCATGTTGTGGCATCAAAGGCTTGGACATATTAGAGAGAAGGGCCTTCGAATACTTCATGGTAAAGGTATGGTAGAAGGTATGAGTAATAGCTCGCTGGATTTTGATTTCTGTGAAAATTGTGTATATGGGAAGCAGAATCGGGTGAGTTTCCCCTCTGGTGGTAAGAGGACGAAACAAATATTAGAGCTTGTGCACAGTGATGTGTTTGGACCTGTGAAAGTTCCATCACTGGGTAAGTCTGTGTACTATGTATCATTATAGATGACTTCTCAAGGAATACATGGATATATTTCCTTAAGATGAAATCTGAAGTCTTTG
>APFE031636094.1:284864-287364 GCA_000404065.3 Pinus taeda
ATTGAAGCATCAATCACACATATCAACACAGTATGTACCCGGGGAAAGCATAAAGCTGAAAACCCCCAACTATCTGTATATTATATTGATTGAGAACATGTAACAATACATAGCACAATACTCCTCTCAAGTAATCAGCACTATCTCCACCTGTTACACAAAAACTAGCTCAGATCTGAATCAATCACTAGCTCAAATATCCTTCGTTGCTTGCATGCCTCCACTGCGCAATCCTGCATGAGAATACTGATGAATGAATGATCCAAATTCGTATTTCCCTTGGATATACCACACAATCCTCATTGGCAATACTCAATCCATTGATTGTGCAAATCACATGCACAACTATAGTCATAACTGACAGTTGTCTTTCCCTTTCACTCACCTCTAACACTTGTCTCCACTAAACTGTCCATGCATTGAGTTAACTGATGTATTCTTCAGTTGCTTTATGACTTAATAATTAGTGAATTAATTAATAACTAATTCACACCACTCATCACTTAGTCTATTGATCAGTTAGACTAAATACAACTAGTTCAACTAAGTCAAACTGAACACAACTCCATCAACTCCTCATTCAACTCCACAGAACTCAATCACTAAAGTTCTAACTGAAGTCCTTCATGCAATAGCTCAAGTAACCCATAATAACCACGTATTTCCTTCTGGAAGTTGCATGTGCCACATCTGTAGCTCGAACTGAAGTGCTCCAAGAGAATAAGATAATGTTTATAGTCGAAATATTATTAAGAACTAATAATATTCGACTGTTCTATTTTTAGCTTGGCAGTCTAAAAATAGACTCCACCCATATGTTTAAAAATAGAAGTCCATCTATTTTTACCAACATGACCAATCATCCACAAATAGCATCCTGCAACTCATAGATGATGATCCATATGTCTAAAAATATACAATCTAAAAATAGACTTTGCGCCAAAAATAGCATGTGGGCACACTTAGTGAAGGCGACTTCTTTTCACTAAGCTCCATCATCTTGTTGCATTTTCAACATGATCCAAGGAAAAATAGAACAAGATAAGAGAGCTTGATGTGTGTCCAAATGAGCTTGAGGTCTCTTCTATTTATAGGCTTCAATGAGGGTCCACTTGACCTATCCATTGGTACATGTGCATAGGGTCGACCTAATCCAGAATATATGTTTGAATAAAATAATTCATAACTCAACTTCTACTTGTCCAAATGAGGTGATATTTAGGTCCATTTTTGTCCTCTCAGAAAGAGGAATATGAATCCATCATCATCTCCATAAAATTAGTAGTCTAAAGTGTAATTTGACCATGGTTACATATTTTAACACTCCCTCTCAACTAGGTAGAATTCCGCCTACCAATATCGGACCATCAATTAACATGACATAAGTCCCATCTCAAGTATCTCATCATCTCATATCATCAATATACATATATTTATTATTCCTTCTTATCTATCAATTGTTCATGCTCATATTTTGAATATTCTCAAACCTAGAAGAAGAAGAATTTTCCATCGGAGGGGAGCTTAAGTTATCACCCTCTATTCATTAGGATACAACCTAGAATCTCTATCCATGGGATACTACCTGAAATATCAGTCAATAAGCTACTACCTGGAATATCATTCGACGGGCTACTACCTGGAAAATGTCAACGGGCTACTAACCTGAAATATGTCATTAGGCTACTACCTGTAAATGTCATCGGGCTACTACCTAGAAATATGTCATTAGGATACTACCTGGAAATGTCATCGGGCTACTACCCTTAAATGTTGTCGAGCTACTACCCGAAAATATCAGCAAGGATTCAAATCTATGACTTGCATCATCATCGGAGATCATATCATTAGGAAGCACATCTCAACCTAGAACCATATCGGGGAGCTATTACTCAACCCAGAACCTCATGGGGGATCTACTACTACGAACCAATATAGAGAAATAGGTGATATAGGGGAGCTACTACTCAACCGATCCTATTGCCTACATATCTTCGCATCAATGAACCTGAATAGTCAAGTGGTAGAACACTTGCATCATAATATCCTTGGGTTGTACGCCCCCAAGTACACTCTCAACTTGTTGGCTAGATGAGAAGCGGTGCTCTAAAAAATCTTGGCTTGTGGGTATCATGCCAACTAGGATATACTCTGCAAATACCAAGATAGGGTGAGCTACTACTCTAACCCTATGGGTAACAGATAGGCATGATACCCTATTGTCCAGATGTACCTCAATCCCAGGAGCCCTCTATCTCAATTCCTCACCCTAGGAGCTAAAACGGGGGAGGAAGAGCTTGGCTCAGTGTCCTCAATTAGCATTGCTCTCATCATACTCATATCATTGTACTTGTATTAAGTGATCATTTTCTATCAGTAATAGTTGTCACATGTTTATACAAAACATCAAATCAAGTATCATGTTAGAGAATAAATAATCATATAAATCACAAAAGGATACCATAATCATCCTCCCTCTCAAGGAGGTGTTAACCACAAG
>APFE031636094.1:289864-310361 GCA_000404065.3 Pinus taeda
ATGTCTTATGCATGTCAAGTGTCAAGAGTGTCATTTACTAGAGTCAAGGTACTAGCCTTCTTCACAGAATCAGGATCTCCAAGAACAACATATGTTGGCCAAAAATCAAGCCATGCCACTATATCCAAGATCAGTGACAAGTATCCCCATAGAATCAAGAAGATCAACGTGATCAAAATATTAAATACCAGGTGCACCATTTCATCATAGGAAACATAAATCCAAATCTCTTTCATATGTAAGAATGAACCATTTGCAAAGGAGACATTCTCAACACACCATAAGGTTTACCTAGTCATCCAATTTTTTTGGCTGAAACATAGCATTCAAACAATATACCTTTCATACCTTGTAGTGTTCAAATACATGTGCACCTTCTCATAGGAAAATTGCATTGCTTGTCACCTTTTCATTAAGTGCCTCTTTCCAGATCTAGCTTTTCTTTCCTAAATCTCAAATTATCCTTAAGATGGATCTACTTATCACATCTCATCAAGGAGGTTAGATACATCCATATGCTCAAATATACATGTAAGAAGTATAAGCAGTGATCAAAACAATAACCATAATAATCAGATCCATAATTCTAAACAAGCGTAAAGACACAAAGAAACATCGTAAGTCAAGGAGTGCTTATCTTTTAATGAGAGGTGATCCTCTCCCTCTTGACCCAGCCTTCAAGAATCATCACAATCCACATAAGAATGTTGTCTTCAATCAATTTTATCATAAATATACCATCTAGGGATTCATCAAATTTGTCCCAAGTGCTTGAGCATCTTCACATAGACCATGATATAGTTTCATACATCAAATCTCAAGTCCTTGCCATAAACTAGGGTTTCTCTCAAACCCTAACCATAAAATCCTTATGCACTAACTACCAAGGGTTTCTTTCATACCCTAGGATTATTCTAGGTCTCCACCATCCTCTTCTTGCTTCCATCCAAAGTGTCTCCATGGGGGGTGATCTTCATGACTTTTCTTCAATCCAGCTCTGGTACCATGTTAATTTTTCATAGAGCTAGAATGTTCTTTTCTTTGATAATTACATTTCTTCATTAATACATTAATTTCTCCCCATAGCATCATAACATTATACAGATTTACATCATTATTCATCAGCATATGAAACTATGTAGAAAGAAAAATAACATCATCATCAATGCAGTGGGACATAAAGGAACAAGAGAAGAAAATCATGTACACATAGAGACACCAAGATTGGTCGGAGACTAGGGAAAAAACCACTAAGGGGAAAACCCTTACAAATATTATTCTAATAGATTGTCACCAAATGATTCAACAAAAGGGAGTACAATGATCCATATCTTCACAACAACTAGAATATCCAATGAAATGAATATAAATATCAAAACTTTGATTCAGATAATTGTAATGTATTATCATTTCCTGTAACCTATTGTCGAACACTTTTGTCATTGAGCGAAATCTTCAAAATACTGAGATCTCATCTTGGGGTCTTGGTCGCAGGGAGGAGGAGTTGTGAGAGTGACTATCACAGATAAGGTCACTTTATGTGAACTGCATGATAGCAACTGTGGCAGCTCGATCGCTCCCATAACATTTTGTGTGAGCGACTGGGGACCAAACTAACCCAGACTCTTGGTCACTCTCATGAAGACTCTATGCCAGTAACCAAGAACCCAAAGTTTCTCTCATGACCATTGTGTGCCAGCATCCAGAGACCCAAATGCTCAAGAGATTTTGAATTATAAAACCCTAGTTCAATGTGAGCTTCATCTTGAAGTTTCGAACCCTTGAGCGAGCTTCTTCCGTCATATCTATGTGAGCCAAGGAAAAATAGAAGAGGAGAAGAGAGCTTTATGTGTGTCCAAATAATATTGAGGTCTCTTATATTTATAGACTTCCATGAGGGTCCACTTGACCTGTCCATTGATACATGTGCAAAGGGCCGACCTAATCCAGAATATATGTATGAATAAAATAATTCATAACTCAACTTTGGCTTTTCAAAATGAGGTGATATTCAGGTCAACTTTGGTCCTCTAAGGAGGAATCTGATGTCATCATCATCTCCATCAAATGAGTAGTCCAAAGTGGAATTTCACCATAATTGCATATTTGAATAGCTTTAATGTGTTTGACAGAAGTTTGATCTTCTATTGCTTGTTCTCCACAAAAGTCATCCAAAATCTACTAAACCCACTCAATTTTTTCGGTCATTGTTTGATAGTTTAAACAATTAGGTGTCAGTTTCATTCTAAGGTTTTTTCAGGGGTGGGTTGGTCGAGGAATTTCTCGATCTCTATCGGGGCACCTTCGATGAACCGCTTATGCGCTTCTGTGAAGAAATTGGTTTTATCTGCTATTGATAGTTGATTTCTTTGTGCATAGTTCTTTAGGTAATTATTGTTTTTGTCTCCCACCATAACTATATCTCCTCCAATGTTAACATTTATGCTTACATACTTTCGTGACTCAATTTTTGACTACCAACAATGGAACCAATGTTGTAATCTAGGGAAAAGTGCACATAGTTACCAGTAGTATAGACATCATCCAATCACATAACAAGAATAAGTAAAGATACAAAGATACAATAATGGAGAACCATCGACTGATATATTATTTATTTTTATCCAAATCAGAACTGATACACCAATATACAAATAAATATATAGATTGTTGGGACAATTATAGCAGTCTAATTGTTTGACCAGACACCTTAACTAAACCAACATTAGTCAAATCTTATGACATTTTTCATTACAATGTATGTTTATCGACTCGACTTGGGCTAGTTAACTAAGCCGACTAGCTCTTCCAATACCCCTCTTCCCCACCTCCACCCTGAACCCTACCCCCTTCAAATAATCACTTAAAAAATTTACTCAAATTTTATAACTTTGATTTTAGATACTCAAGTTTATATATTGGAATTAAAAATAAGACATTGTACTTTAAAAAAAATATATATATATATATCTCCTATATTTTAAAAATTAACAATAATATTATTACATTAATCCCCTTTAATTTAATCATTCATAATAATGTACTATAATTTCTAATAACATTTGTGATGTTTACATTATCATTAAATAAGGCTGCATAGTAGCTTTTGTCTACCGCTTAGTTTAATTAATTAAAATTTATCAATTTATAGTAATTAAGAGTCAATGATAATAATTTAATTTATCTAATTAGTATATTAATTGTTTTGCAGTATAATCAATTGTTTTCAAGCCTTTTTGTTGTCATGAAGGCTGGTAGTGGGAATTATTAACATGATAAGATTAAATTACACAAGCTAAGGGATACAACAAGTCATATCTCGAAAGGTGTAAGATCACATTAAATGAAATGCAGTGTTGCTGCAGCATGGAGAGAGAATTTTGTGAATCTTGTTCACACTAAGCCTGGAGGAAATGAGATTCAAACAAGTTACGAGGCATCACAAAAAGCTACATATTTATTGCATCATAAAAATCGTACCACGAGTTACAAGGTATGGCTCAATAACATGTTCGAATTTAGGGCCAATAGTGCTAGAGATAAATATTAATAAAAAAATTGTAAAAAATACAAAATTAATTTGTAAAGTTCCACTTTGTGGAATTGGAAATTAGTTTTGTTTGACCAAATTATTAGATGGTCATCCCTGGAACCCAATGTATAATACCTGTTGTGATAGGAATAATAATTCTTAATAATTTTCCCCCCAAAGAGGGTGCCTAGGAGCAGGCATTCCCCACACCACCTTCATATGATGTGAGATCACATGAAAGGGGGTTGTGACTCCCACTATACTTTGTGTATTGAATGCACTCCCATTATTTTGTAACAACCCTCTGTTATATGTAATATTATGTTGCTATCATGCCAGACCTAAGCTAGGACTAAGTTGTAACATAAAAGCTAGGTTTGAGGTGTAACAATGAAAGTAAATACTTTATTTTTAAATAAATAAAGATAATGTAAAACGCTTGGAAAATGACACACCAAGAGATGATCCTGTTGCCAAATAAAATCCCATTGGTGAATGGGAATGGATAATTCTTTCATGATAATACTTCTAGATCCAATTCTAGATAAGCTTAATGGATTGGGAGATAAATATCCTTTAAGTTACTTAGCTGGAGAAAATATGCTAAGTTTAAGAAAAACATAAAAGCCTTGTGGGAGACAAAGGCAAGATTTTATGAGGAAAAGTCTCGCAGGAGAGAAAGGTGAGCCTTTTTGGGAAAAGCTTAGGCAAATGGATTAAAAGATCCATAAAATTGGGATGTTTCTAAAGGAAACTATATCATGAAAGAGGGTATTAAATACCCATTGAAGAGATCAACAAGATGCAGTTGATCCATGGCAAGAACTCTCGGCTCAGGGGTGAACTGGGGGAAGTCAGTTCTAGGTTGCGTGGTGGTGCTCGGTTTTCCAAGGGACGATTCTTTCAGCTAATCTGGTTTGATTCAATTGCATGAGATGTTCTGTATGTGGATCCTTACTCTTTATGTTGTCAAATATTTAAAATTATGGGTATAATTGCATGTGTTATCTTTGTTTATGAGATAATTGAATAGTTGTGCATGTGACAACCACTGAAACTAAATTTAATCGAAGCTAAATTTGGTTAATGGGAGCATAGTAGGTGATTGTTAGGTTGGGTCAAGGAGGTATGTGACAAATGGTATTATATCTCTAAGTCCAAATTTTGAGGCCTATGGGAAAATCCACATCGGTAAGATATAAGTGGGTTGTAGGTCCTTAACTAGGTCCTAGATGAATAAGAGATTTCATTGAAGGGTTTGGTCATAAAATTGTTATAAAAAAAATACTCCACTGAGTTAGAGTAGTTCCTTAAGGCAATAGAAACCATAAAGGTTGAAACTAAATCTTAAAATAGTTTGGAGGAGGACTTTGAAGCCATAGCATGTGAATATTATATTGATTAATTACAATCAAAGGTAATTTTGAACTAAGGTTGTTTGAAATTAAGGATTTTGAAAGAGCTAAAGGTTGATATTTTAATGAGTGAAATCTCCTATATGGCTTTTTAAGCATGTAATTAATTGTGTTTTCCAATTGCATAAAGGCATCAATTAAAAACAAAAATATTCCATCAGATCACTAGATAATTAATTAGAAGGAAATAACTAATCCTAGTCGTTTTGTTGTGAAGGCTACAAGTTCAATGATCTCTATGGTTTTCATTCTTCATATGCCATCGCTATGCTCAAAGAAATATATGTGACTTGTTGTGTATCTTTAATGTTTGAAATGGTATAGCATGTGGCTAAGGTTATCTATGTTATGCATTATGCATCATGGGTTGAATTGCATCCATTGAGGCTCGTTTTAGCTATGACAACATAAGCATGGTGTGTGACAACTTACCCATTGAATATGAAGTTGTGGTTTGTATGGAATGCATTAGTCCTTGCTTTGGTCATCAAAGGAATTAAATCAAAATGTATAATTATGTTGAATTCCCATGATTCTCTCCTTCGGGATATAATGTATGCATAGTAACTGTGGAAGTATTGATTTGTAATGTAATAAATAAATCTACTAAATCCCACATCATTGATACTATGTAGCCACTATATATTTATAGAGTTAAAATACATATCCTAGTGACTATTGCATGGTGTGATGGAGTGAGTTTTAGAACCAGTGAAGGATTATTGTGTGCATGTATCACTAAAAGATAGTGAGGGTCGAAGTGTTATAAGAATTGTGTGTGATTGATATCTTGTTTTCAAATATCGCCATAAACGATATAGGTGATAACTATATGTAATGATTGATACTTGAATGGTGATGCATGGAATAAAAATGGGGAGGACCAAGAATTTTATATAGCGCACACAGTCCTATGTACACAATACAAACCTCTATGTAGCAATTTTTTTGTAAACATAAAGAAATAGTTGTCAAGGGTAAAGTTACTATGACCATTACATTATCTTGTGGCATTTGGGAAGGGACCCTTTACTGGGAATGCAGAACATGTAAAGGTCTGCCTGCAATAAGTAAAAATATTTGGAACATTGCTCGACAACTCTGTAGATAGAAGCTAAACCCTATACAAGGTTATTCAATGTTTGTAAAAATAGTTGTATAGTGTGCAGTTGAATATTTAAAGAATTGTTACATGAAAGGATAGGGTTAAACATGCTCGATCTGAGCCGAGGTTATGTTTTACCAAAACCCCGCGCCTTTGAGCTTTAAGAAACGCTTAATTATGGAAACTTTAGGAAGCAGGTGTTTTTAGAAGATTGAAAGCATAATCGCACCTTCCCAATTGGAACTGACGTAGAAAATAACTTAAGGACTATTGTTTCCTTTCAATCTGCAAGGTCAACTATTGGCTTCGTTTCATGTCGATTGTTTTTCAATCTGCAACGTCACTCTTTTGCATGTTTATTCGATAATCTAAAGGCTTATCTAGTTATGCATCGGAGCAGACCCATTTCAGAAACATCTCATTGTTGTGGAATCTTCTAGGGATGCATTTAGTTGGATAGCGCTTATCCTTACATGCATGCATTGTAGAATTTCCCATTGAAGATCAACAGATTATGCAATATATTGAAGCAAAATACCATATCTACTTCTACAACAAACTTGTAGAAGCTTAATCGAATTTGAGCAAGATCAAATAGAACACGTATAACTGACAATGAGAAATCAATCACACATGAACACAGAAGAATACTCTGGGGAAAGCCTCAGCTAAAAATCCTGATCTCTGTATTATCATACAAGTGGAAAATGTTGAGATTACACAAAGCATCAGCTCACAAGCTATCCTGCTCTCAGTACAATCCAACAATACAGCTCACAGACTGAATAGACACAACATATGCCTTCCCTCAGCCCTCCAAGCCTCCTATTTCCTTGTGCATTTTTCCTTGGGGTCCAATGCTGCCACCTATGTGAATTGACCTCATCACACACTCATCAAACCCAAAACTAACTACGCAATCTCCAAGGAATGAATTCCCTCTGCATGCAAGAGATATCCTCCATGGAATATTCTTGCAATTGATAGTACATTGTCCCATCATCTGATCTCAACTGGGTCTCTGCCTAAACTGACATGCATGAGTTATTTATGAGAGAATATTCAGTTATCTAAAGTGCAGCAATTACATGCATGCATGCATTAACTAACTGAACTCACAATTAGTTCAACAAACTATTTGAACTAATCTAACTAGACTTAACTCAGTTAACTGAGCTAACTAATTACAACTCATCCTGATCTCCTTTAATCAAGGGATAACCTCCTCAACCAATGGAGAAACTGTTGCATGTCTACACATAGACTTCATGTTTGATTTTCTACAACTAATTAACTCGGGATGAATTAATTAATTATTTTACAAACAGCTGCTAAGATCAAATTCGAATTTTAATTCTCAATTTTAGTTTAGGGACTAACTAAAATTGGAATGTATCCTGAAATGCTATTTATACCAGTGCTAATTTTAGCACTTCTATTTTTAGAATTTCTTGTTGCTATTTTCAACATGCATGTGGATAATGCTTATCCTTATCCTTACTTGACGCTTATCCTTATCAATTGGTAGTTACTGATATACCTACTCCAAGTTATCTTGATATCAATTAACCATCATGATACATCAACCTCCCTAGAATGTTGATGAATACTTACTGCAATTGAAATATTCTCGAGAATGAAACTACTCAGAAACACCCAAAAGAAGCACAATGCCCACATCATGACCATGCAAATATGGACCCTGAAGCTCCAGGATACTTGGAGTATAATGAAAGGGATAGTTCTGCAGGGTATTCGAAGATCAATGGCAGTGAAGAGGCCAAGAAATCGATGGACCTCCATGTGGGTCTTCTATGAGAAATAGTTTTATTGCCAGCAAGCACAAAGGCTCCATAATACATTCCGAGAGGACTCCTGTTATTCGTTGTAGGAAACCACAACTACCCTTATGTTGTAACCTCAATAGACCGACCTGTGGTTTTGCAGCCCTTACATTGCGTTGTAATTTGGGAAACCAAAGGCTGCGTGGTTTGGGGTTAGTTTTTTTTCTTGGAATGAGGTTAGGATTTCGATAAGAATCTAAATGTTGTAAAGGGATGGGCATGAATCCACATATCTATGTACAAGTGATACGTTAGAACATTCTCAGTACAGAGAAACTCGATAATGAAACTAGGAGAGACTGTATTGAGAGTAGATCCCTCATGGATAGTTAATCCAGTAAAGATTGATCCACCATGATCATGCGTATGCAGGAAGGCCGGCATAACTCATAACCTGGGTTGGTCAACCATTCATAAGATTCTGAGAGACCGAGTTGACTAGAAAGGTCTGATCATTCTGCCATCCTGAAATTGGAAGAGCGTTAATGTGTCAAGGAGTTTTCGTCTTACAAAAGATGTTGATTTACTTTGTTGAATCGGTTTTTTTTTGGTTAAAATTGGTGAAAAAGGTTTTTATAGAGAACAATGCCAAACAGGGGGCTAGTTTTTGTTATTTACAACAAAAATATACCCATTGAAACTGAGTAAGACGGCATTGCAGTGATGTATATCATCAGAGCCATTGGTTTTGCATTCATATAGTGCTACACTCCCAGGCTGCCTATCTCTATTTTAAAAACAATGTGCAGGTATGTCTTACCTTTCAAAGAGTTGACGAGGATGTGGAATTGCTTCTGAATTACAAACCGAATGCATGGTGTGGTTTCTTATTGTCGATATAGTTAAACTTCAAACATTTGTCTGCTTGTGAAGGTAATAATATTACCAACTCCAATTATACTGCGATTAATATGCCAAGTTGTTGCGTCAGCAAGTTAGAATGTCATAAGGATGAATTTGTTTTACTCTGACAACAAATAATAGAACAAGTCAAAACACTCATATCTTGAAGGATATATATATATGCCGTAATGGATATTGGTAGTTTTAGGTGCACAGTATTTCAATTAATGTATATATTGATGAGAACTGCGCTGCACATAATTCATTTCGTACACATTAATGTGTGGGAAACATAAAAGCATGTATAAGCTAGTTGACATATATGCCACGATTGCAATGATATTGTTTTTAGATTATTCTGCATAATTATTTTAAGCAGTCATTACGTAAAAACAAGATTAAATCACATGTGGGCACTTTGTGTATAGATGAGCTACACACAAGTGTGAGTACAGTTTTATATGGGCTATCTTTTGATATGCATAAAGAATCTCATAAGTATATGAATACTTTCTCCTTGGAGTTGTTAATTTACATTACGCTCGAAGGATGTACGTTTATCCTTGTCATGGCATACGATGAGTGGATACTATCTCAAACTCATGATGTGATTACATGCATGTGCTTACATACATGTATGTATCGCATGTATAGCTTAGTTGTGTGGTTACAATGAACTGCATTTGTATGCTTACATGCATGGATGGCTTAAAATTCTCACTAATTACCATGATTTAAAAAATTTAAGATACTTTATATTGGGTATAGTCGAGCTTGTTTTAATCCCTGCGCTTATATCAAATTTCTCAAGTCTAATTTTTGTGGATAGCTATAGTAGAATTGTGGGGAGAAAGGAATTGTGAAAGGTTATATGGAAACGAATAATTATGCAATGTGTTATATAACATATAACCTTACAGTGGGTAATGCAAAGAAAAGACGAGAATCAACACATTGATTATTTCAATAAGTGGAAATGGTCAACAATAAATTTATGGTTTTATTGGGCTACTTATTGAGTGCTAGGAATTGCATGAAATTAAGCGGGGCATTCAACATGTAGTACATACATAAGAAGAATATATATCATTGAAAAGGTCCAAATACTAAATGCCTCGACATAAGATGAGTAAAATGTATAACCATCTTTAGGAAGGGTAATTAATATATTATGAAATGAAAGTTAAGAATAAATATTGGTGGTGAATAAGTGATTTTTAAAGTACGTTTATTGAAAATTTGATGGATTTTAGTGATATGGTCTTCATATTATTTTACTCATATTAAAAATTAAATTATGAGTTGTATGATTTCTATGCAAGGACATAGCTTATCAAAATACAAACTAATGTTAGTAAAGATAGTCCAGTCAAGGGCATAACTTAATGGAATAAAGTTTCTACTCCTAGAGATCTTAAGAAATTATGAAAGATGAAGGAAAGAAACCTTGAACCTGTAAGAGGTAACTCGCAAACAAAAATAGATACAATGACAAGTGCTCTTTCCATAGATCATGGCCAACATGAGAAAAAAAATAAAAAATTAAAGTACTTAGATGGAATCTATATAAATCTTAGGAAAGAAGTTCATAACATTCTATCAATATTAGCAGAAATTGATGGTTAATTAATTATGTTCCATCCTAGAATAGATTCTAAAGGTTTTCTTTAATTGTATCTATTCTTGAAGTTCCCATGAAATATCGTTAAGCTCATGAAAGACAAGTCTCTGTATGTGGTGTGAGACTATGTATTTTTAAAATTGTCTTTCAATTTAATATTTTTGTAAATTGGTGCATCTACATGTAAGGATGCAGTTCATTTTTGGATGTGGTTTTTCCACTGGTTGAACCGTTTAATTCACCCTTGTGGGAAAAATACTCCAAATATACACCATTGAAGGGAACTAAACTTCACCGGGTCATTATTATAATATTCAATAGTAGCATGCATATGTAATTAGATATGCATAGTTTGGAACCTACAAGTTTCTGTTTGAATAAAGAAATATTATAATGTATCAATTATTGTAATTCACAGTATGCAACCTCAAACTCCACAACCTTGATGTGCATAGATGGGTTCCAATAATAATATCTCACAGATATAAACCTTTCAAATTTATAACAAGGAAAAGATGCTTCCAGTAGAATGATGGTAGATCTTAAGAATGTACTTTCTGAGGAAATAGGTAAGATTGAAATAATATGTATGCTTCTAATATATATATAAACAAAGTATACATGCTTTACGAAAAATAGAAATGACAATCAGATTAGATATGATAGAGCAATTCAGAGCAACCTAATGAATAACAAGAATTGTACACTAGATTTAGAACATGATTCCCTGAATTAATAAACAAATTCCTGGTAAACCCAAAAGGTTTCATATTAATACAGCTTATGATGATCTAAGGATCTTATGCTATTAGTAAAATAATACATGCACCAAGTTAGGTGTGACATATAAAAGGATCTAGAAGAGAGAGAATAATAAACTATGCAATAGCTCGTTGTTAAATCAATAAGATGGCTAAGTGGTACTGGTATGCGAGATTTTTGTGTACAAATATAATTGGTTTCGATAAAATATCTAGCAATCTATTCAAATCAATTAACAATTGTACAATCTAAGATGCATATTTTGTACCACTATTTCCTATCAAGCAATCTTGGGAAGTCTACCTATTGTATTGCATTAATAGTGTTGTCGAGTTTTGAATATGACGACATAACAATTATTGAATAAATAAATTATTTAAGGAATTTAATAATTGATGAATTATATTCTACCAGGTCATAATCTAGTGTTAAAGTGGGGTATCAACATGCTAATGACATAGGTTCACACCCTGGTACACATAGTGCCTAAAAACATAGTGGGTGTGATTGAGAACATTGTAGCCTTCATTTATGACTCATGTATACTGATTGTTCAATTTGTTTTGGATATACATTGAATTATTCATGGCCAACAAGGTGTTGGAAGTAGTGTAAAAAGAGCAAACGGGAAATCATATGACAAAACTAGTTTATGTGTGGAATAACTTTGAGTACCAAACAATTATTTTCTTGGTGAAAGATAAGGTTAAGATTGTTATTAAACTTCAAATATAACATTGAAGTCCATACTAGTCAATAGTCTGCTTTATGATTGGGTGGAGACCATATTCTAGTGTTATTAAGACGTTGTCTGGTGATAGAGACAATCCCAAAACCCAATTTTATTGGTATTGTAAAGTTGTATTATGCATGATTACCTCTATGTTATTATTTCCTCTTATTGTTGATATTTTCCTGCAACCACAAGATATATGAGCAAGATTAGCTCAATAAAATAACTTAAATTCTTTGACCTGAATTTATCGAGTTATGCTCTACTTGCAAAAGTTGAATATATCCATTAATTCTCTATTCTCCAAATGACAAATCGAACATGGTTTGATTGGACTTACCTAAAAGAAGTGTGAATAAAAAATTGAAGGAATTTTTGGCATAATAATAACATTGTTGAAAACATGTGGATGAGGTACATGTCAGGCAGGTGATGTTATGGACATTTGGTATTGTGTACACATTGTACAGATAGTACTGCGTACATGCGGTACGTATGACACTGATATGGATGCAAGCATTGCATGTTGTTATATAACAAGTATAGTTGTATGTGTGTGATGCACACTATGTGTATGTACACAAGGTTGAGAATAGGCACTAGGGGATTGCCTTGTGGGGGAACTGATCTGGAGTGCGTACAGAAGAAAGAAAAAAGTGGAAGCTAAGGATTGATTAAAGGATAAGTATCGATAAATCATTTCAGTATATTATGCATGTGATTAATGGTTCTGGTTTATGATGAGTACATGTGATATGATTTTGATGGTTATGTTTGAGCTAACCTGATGTGATATTTTTATACATGTTTATTGGTCAAATGTGCTAGTTTGACTTGTTGTGACTAATGCAAGGAGACTGCAGGAAGAAAGTGTTTGGCAAGAACACAAATGCATTGGAAGAACGTGCACTTCTTCCTATTAGTTAAATACAATAAAATTGAAGAATCATATTTAAATGACAGACAACATTAACCTGTAGTTACTCAAATAGAAGTACTATTATATCAAGTTATGACATTAACTGTGATAAACAAAATTGAGCTGTTATGCATCTGAAGTCTCTCACAAAAATTATTGAAACAAATGTTACAGGTTGCAATGGAAGGAGATTTGCTAGTAGAACTCCTTTGTACCCTATATATCGTAAGATCTTATTTTGGTGGCAAGGCCATGGGAACCTGTAAATTCAGAAACAGCTACCTATGAACAAGGAATTAAATTGTAAGATGCAGTAATACACAGAGGATGGTGTAAATTTAAGGGGGGGAGTATGTAACACCCCTCCGTTGTATGTAACACTTTGTTGTTATCACGTAGGACCTAAGCTAAGACTGAGTTGTAACAAAAAAGCTAGGTCTAAGGTGTAACAATGAAAGTAAATACTTTATTGTTAAATAAATAAAGCTAATGTAAAACGCTTGGAAAATAAGACACTAAGAGATGAGATTCTTGCCAAATAAAATACCATTGGTGAATGGGAATGGATAATTCTTTCATGGTAAGACTTCTAGATCCAATTCTAGATAAGCTTAATGGATTGGGAGATAGATATCCATTAAGTTACTTAGCTTGAGAAAGATGCTAAGTTTAAGAAAAACATAAAATCCTTGCGGGAGAGAAAGGAAACATTATATGAGGAAAAGCCTTGCGGGAGAGAAAGGCGATATTTTTTGGGAAAGCCTGGGCAAATGGATAAAAATATCCATAAAATCGAGACACCACTAAAGGTAACCATATCATGAAAGAGGGTATTAAATACCCATTGAAGAGATCAACAAGAGTGATCCATTGCAAGAGCTCTCGACTCGAGGGTGCACAGGAGGAAGTCAGTTCTAGGTTGGGTGGCAATGCTTGGTTTTCCAAGTGATGGTTCTTTCAACTAATCTGGTTTGATTCAATTGCATGGGATGTTCTGTATGTGGCTCCTTAACTTTATGTTGTCGAATCTTTAAGATTATGGGTATAATTGCATGTGTTACCTTTGTTTATGAGATAATTAAATATTATGCATGTGAAAATTAATAAAACCAAATTTAATCGAAGTTAAATTTATTTAATGGTAGCATAGTACATCATTGTTAGGTTGGGTCAAAGAGGTATGTGACATATTTTATCAATCATGGCACAAAGTTGGCATAAGGTTAAATGTCATTTGAATATTGCAGGTAGCATAGGGAGCTAAAACAAGACTCAATAAGATAATTTTATCAGATTGGTAGAGTTGGGGGGCGGGGGGGGGAGAGGAGGGAATTAGAAATATAGATCACAAGCTTACCATTCTAGCCAGGGATCATCCAACATGAGGGTAGTGACAACCGAATGTGGATTCCTGGGGATTTTTCCCAATGGTTGTTATAACTCACTAGTATTTTGCTTGTAGCATTAGTAGTCCTTTTTGTCTTCTCGTGTCTATTTATGTCAAATTATGGTACAATTAACCTATTTTTATAAGTTTCTACTTACAAGATGCTCTAATCATATGAGGTCTTAGGAACCTTAAGACTTTGAACTTATGTTACTAGTCTAGTTTCCCTTTTAGCAAACTAGTAGCAGAAAAATTTTATCTATACAATCCCCATTTGACATAATGCTAAGTACCTAACTTCAGGAAAAAGAAAAAAAATCGTAATAATTTTGAGTAGCATTTTTAATGTTAGACAATATCATTAAATTAATATTTTATACTGCAAATTATTTATATTCCCTTTTTTAAACTAATTAGTTAAAAATATGAAATAATTTTGACTAACAATATATTAAATAAAGCATAATAATAATAATATCCTGTATTATTTTCTTTTATTCACATCTTTAATTTTCAAATTTATATTTTTAAATTAAATTAGTAATAACTTTTAAATAATTTTATTATTTTCATTATTTTAATAATTAGTCTCTTTATTTAATCTCCTTTATTATTTTATTAATTAATACCATTATCCTTATACTAATCCCTTTTGTTAACTTTATATTAATCTTCTTGAATCACTTCCCTTTAATTTTAGTAGTTTAAAAAACGAGTAAAGGTTAATATCAATTTAATGTTGACATAATCATAAAATTTATTTATTTTTATTATAAACTATTAAGATATTTATTTTAATCCTCTTTATCCTAATTAATTCAAAGAGTATTTATTAATTAACTAATTAAAAACTAATAATGTTAGGTCCAGATATATCATGTTGGCTATCCAAGCCGTTCATTTACGAGCCATATTCATATCCTTACACTATATTTCGTAACTATTATATTACTAATTTTTCCTAAATGCATTCGTTTTACTTTGTGGTTCATTTTAATGATTTCTTGTATTTTTAATGATTAAATGAGTTTTTAATGTGGTTTTATCAATGAAAGTTCACTAATGCGGTTATGTGGCCAAGAAGCATGTTCGACTATGAAAATTTTTATCTTTGTATCAGTTCAAGAGTCTGGTACTTAATTTTACACTTGCACAAATGGAAGGAAAATAATTCAAAATTATAAAATATGTTTTTATTTTCTCTATCATGGTAAATTAGGTGCCACATGGACCTAATATGCTAGTACAAGTCTTGGAATATACCCAGCTCACACATGGGATCCAAGCACATGATTTAAGTTACAACCAAAAATAGGTTACAATTTTGGAAATGCCATGTTTTGCCTCGATTTTCGAGAAAATGGTGGAGAATCACACGAATCTAAAAAATGGGTTTCTATAAAACATAGCAATTTATTTGGACCTCTAACATTTCCCAAAAATTCAATACGGTTTAAAATCTATAGTTGGTTCTTCGAAGCCATTTTGTATAAAGTTTCTTCAAAACCCAAATTGGAAAAAGATTCAAACAATCATTTTTGGGCACGATTTCCGAGGCCATGGAAGTAAATCAGGAAATTACAAGAGAGGTTTTTGTTAATAGTATAACAAATTAGACTCCATATAAATATATTTCTAAAATACATCATGGTAAAAATATATGGTTAGTTATTTAATACCAATTTGGATAAAATTATAAAAAACTAGAATTATGAGATTTTCCTCTAAAATTGTAAATTCGTTTTTTGAGTTGGGGATTGGATATTATCTTTCCCCAATGAGTTTTATGTATAAATGATGTCTCAAATGACAGAAATCAAGAGGATTTTTTTCATTATTCTAATAGAGATCAATGATTAGTTTTTGGAGAGATTTATATAGCTGATTTGTAACAGAGATTTTTTATGTGAATAAAGAATTGATGGTTGTTGAATTGTGGTACATCTTCTTAGCTTGATCTGAGATTTTCATAACAGCACTAACTTTCTTGGAAGGGCCCCTTAGTGTAGGTAAGTGTTGTTATGCTTCATGTGTTTTGTAGATTAGTTTTACATCTAGAAATTTACTTTTTTTTTGCAATGAATTTATGTGATAAAACTTAGATCTGTTCACTTTCATGCTCTCAATTTAGTGTTTAGTACTTCATTTTAGGTTTAAGAAGTGAATTCCATTTGATTGCATATTTTATTTGATGTTTCTTTCATTTATCATTAGATTTGTATTTCACATAGTATTAGTATTAGTATTAGTATTAGTATTAGATTTGTTTGTTTTTTCTTATAGTTGTCGGCATTCACTTTTATACAATTTACTTTTTTGCAGTGCGTTTAATGTATTTTCATCACTATAGGATTAAAACCACTAAAGCCTGAAGACCTAATAAGCTACATAAATACAACCACGTGAACATTATTAATGAAAGATTGTGGTTCAAAACTGATAAGCATTAGAGTCCCATAGTCCAATGACAAGTGATAATCCTTAGTGATTAGTTATTTCTAGTGTTAATTGTTAGCATAGGCTAGAATAGGCTATATTCCTTCATTTCATGTGCTTGCATCTCTAATTCTTACGACCCAAGATTGATAATTAAATGTTGAAAGAGAATACATATAATTCCACCAACATTTTTGGCGTCGTTGTCAGGGAGATGCTAAAGGGATTAGAGCATAGTTTCTTTCACAAGTTTTTTGTGTGATCTTAGTTACAGGGAAACTAGAGAGCAGATAAGATGGTAAGATGTGAGTGAAGAGCCACACACCCACTTTGGTTGGGGGTCACACCAAAGTATGGTTGTCTTTAATTGATTTTCTAGTTTTGCTTTTCATATTTGTAAAATTAAAGGTAGGATCCAAAGTCTCTTTTTTCTTTCTTTTCAAGTGTGTTTTCCTTTAGATTGATGCATGAAAATAAGAGAAGCCTAACTCATGTGAACAGATTACTTGGTGACAGCAAGATTCTAGTAGCACGGTGGCGCATCCAGTACATGATTGGTTTGCTTGCCTTTATTTTAAGTGTGTTTCCTTCTTATTTCTTTAGGATTTTTAATAAGAATTCCATACACTAATCCATGTGCATGACAAGGATTAGCAATCAGCAAAACAATATTCAAGGATGATCAAGAGTTTGGAAGAACTCTCTCAAATATTAGCAGCAACTAGGATCTCTTCTTCTCAGGAAGAACAAATCTTAACAGTGGCCAAGAAATTGTATGCCTTCGCAGAATCAATAGAAGAACAACAACTCCACGAATCACATCCACATGAAGATCTTTACACTTGCAAACTTGTTGGGGAAACTGAAGAATCATGGGTTGCATCTGATGGAGAGAAAATGTTAGAACCTTATATTGAAGAATTTATTACATGCCTATCTACAGATCCTCTAAGCACACAAAAGGATAATCACCTATAGTTAGAAGATCTGCATGGAACAGTAAAAGAGGATATGCCAAATGAGCGAAATAAAGAGGTAAACCAAGAGAATTTTGATTTTATTGAAATTTGGTTTCAAGAAACTGTAAGGCCATACCACTCCTTCATTCTTCCTTACTTCTTTACATCATCATTAAAACAATTGGTTCTTCATACTTAGGTATGTATTGAAAATTATATTCAAAACTTCAGTATAAATGCATTTTTATACTTGTTGCACATGTTAGCCTCCTGCTGCAGCAGGTTACTCATATTTCATGATTGACATTTTTACAGGCCAAATATGTCATACTTTGCATGCTGCAATGCTCCATATTTGCTTAACGGTCTCCAAGCGAAAAAGGCGACTCAGAGTTCATTCAACTGCCTTCCAAATTTTGAAGAGTTATTCCGGTATCACCAATTTTCAGTTAAAGGGAGGTCCAAACAGCTTAATCTTGGTCTCCCTAGGTTTAAATTTCCTGTTTTAGAATATAAAGAATGTAAATCTGACCAAACAGCTTAATCTTGGCAGATTTTTAGATAGGTAGAGAATCAAAGGAGCCCAACAGCTTAATCTGGGCCCTTGGATGAAATAAGGGTAGTCTGTAGATAGGAAAGTATGAAAAAGAAAAAATGAAATGATGGGTTTGCAAGTCTAAGTGCACCCAAATCAAAAGAAGAAAAAATGTTAGGTAAGTAGGCTTAGGTAGTTTTGAGAGTGCTTGAATCTTAATTTGCTGAATCAGTTCCAGTCCAGTGCATCTTTACTCAAGGACACAATCAACATGTTAGTTCTTGCGAAACTCAAAACAGTATAACGTAACTCCCTCTCTCCACCTTCCCCAATCATTAACTAACTTCCCCAAAAGAGGTCAAGATCTGCTTGATACCTCTTAAGTTCCATCATTTTCATAGCATTAGCTTGGGTGAAGATCTGCTTTACTCAAAGATGTTCCATGTTCTCTCTAAAAGGTTCTATCCCCTCGTAACAGCCTAAGATCTCCTAAACTTAGCGCTTTCTCACCATCTTCATATTAACTACTGACGTTATTATTTAGCTCCCTATATTTTCCCATCCCCCTACTAAAATTATGTAAATCATCCCCTATGTAAATATCCCTCCCCCTGGTTGAAAAATAACCATAAGTACCCCCAGGAATTGCTCAGCTTACCTGAAACTTAGTAAGAACCCTCATGTTGCCCCTTCAAACCAGTTTCTAAATACGCTGGACTCCTTCTAGAGTATAAACTCTCTTTGAGGTGATCGGACCCCTTCTGAAGCCTCAAAAGCCTTTCAGACCCACTTACTCACTCCTTCCGACCGCAACGAACCCCTTGCGGACTTCCTTAACCCTCCGCAGACCCTTGAAAACCAGATCGCAATATCCTCTCCATGAAAGTTATGACCCATCCGTCGTCACCCGACGTGATATCGCGATATCGGCGATCGGCGGTCGCAAGCGCCAAAATGTCCAACTAAAATACCTCCCCGTTTCCCGTTGATGCGATATTGCGATCGCATCGGAGAAGTTCATCGCATCGCCTTCAGTATCAGCACCCCACCATGTCACTTCTGTACGAGGGACCCACCGCAGGCTGACGTCATCTGTCGTACTGTTGACGTCATGCTGACGTCAGCAGCCAGAAAGCCGAAAATTCGCGCAGGAAGAAAAATCGCACTTCGGAGCTCCAGAACAAGAAACAGAGAAAGTTTTCGATGCGCAATTAGCGCGCGCATCGCTATGGCAAATAGGCCGTTTCGGGGAATCTTTGGGGTAATCTTTTGATTCCTTTGCCCGTTTTGTGCCGAAAAAGCCCGAAATTGCCCGATCATGCCAAATTGATCTGGTTTAAAGACAGCAAAGGACCAATGACAGAGATTAAAGTGTATCAGATCAAATCTTCAGGTAACAAGCGTGTCAAAGAGTATCAGCAGGCGGCAGAAGCCATCAATGTAGCGGCAAAGACTATCAGTGAAAATCTTAAGCAGCGGCCCAAAGCAGGAGAACATTTAATACATTCCAGCAGAGTCAAAGAAAGAGGGTGAAGCCACTCAAACACCCTCAAATCATAATCATTGCACATTTACCTTGCATCAGATCAGAGTTACAGATCCCGAAGCACAGTTACCCATACAGCACCGCATCGAGCCTCCAAGGGCCACCTTGCACTCCTTTCGATTCATCTGCCTCTAGAGCGGCCCAAAAGACTTACCTGCATTTAATTCCAGTAACACTTAGGTTTTAGAAAAGATCTTCAGCAGACCTGTTTAGGTCAATTGTAATAAATGACTTCCTGATATTTTGCTTATATATACCACCCTGAACAATGTGTTGTGGGGTTGGTTGGTTGGTTGGTTAGTGAGTTAAAGACATTGCTTAACTCTTCTTCTCAGCATTTTCTCCAAGCCGAGACTCGCACTGTAACTGTCATACTTTCTATAATCAAAGATTGTTGAAAGCATGGATCTCGAAATTGCTTGATGTGTTCAATTTGCCAAGGAGTGATTACGGAATTCTTATGCTTCTACATGATTCAATAAGTGTTTCTCACCTCTGTTAATTTTCATGATTTTTCCACCGTTCCTCCAACTAAATTGCAGGAAAAAAGAATAGCTTAAGATTTGTTTAACTACACCTTAAGTTCAATTTCTGCATTTTTCTATGTTTTCATCAGAAATAACTATGAGCATGTATACTTAAATGATCTTGTTTACGCTGTTTCTTTCACATATGAATGAGAATTTAGGATTTCTTAACTGCTCCTAGATCACCATTCATCCATTTCTCCTCTTTTTTAGGATGATGAAATGATTCTCCTTTGCCTTTCATCCCTGATTTCCATCATTCCATCCCTTCGGTAGACTGTTAATTGTATCATGTGTGGCTATCTCGCTCCTTAATCCTCTTGTGATCAAGAA
>APFE031636094.1:318092-336185 GCA_000404065.3 Pinus taeda
AATGATGGGTTTGCAAGTCTAAGTGCACCCAAATCAAAAGAAGAAAAAATGTTAGGTAAGTAGGCTGGGTAGGTAGTTTTGAGGTTGTTGAATCTTAATTGTTGATCAGTTCCATATTTCCAGGTGTCATCTTTACTGAGGACACAATCAGCAAGCAGTTCTGTGCGAGAAGCTCAAAAACAGGTATAACTAACTCCCTCTCTCCACCTTCCCCAATCATTAACTAACTTCCCCAAAAGAGGTCAAGATCTGCTTGATACCTCTTAAGTTCCATCATTTTCATAGCATTAGCTTGGGTGAAGATCTGCTTTACTCAAAGATGTTCCATGCTCTCTCTAAAAGGTTCTATCCCCTCGTAACAGCCTAAGATCTCCTGAACTTAGCGCTTTCTCACCATCTTCATATTAACTACTGACATTATTATTTAGCTCCCTATATTTTCCCATCCCCCTACTAAAATTATGTAAATCATCCCCTATGTAAATATCCCTCCCCCTGGTTGAAAAATAACCATCAGTACCCCCGGGAATTGCTCAGTTTACCTGAAACTTATCAAGAACCCTCATGCTGCCCCTTCAAACCAGTTTCTAAATACGCTGGACTCCTTCCAGAGTATAAACTCCCTTTGAGGTGATCGGACCCCTTCCGAAGCCTCAAAAGCCTTTCAGACCCACTTACTCACTCCTTCCGACCGCAACGAACCCCTTGCCGACTTCCTTAACCCTCCGCAGACCCTTGAAAACCAGATCGCATCGCAAGATCGCAATATCCTCTCCATGCAAGTTATGACCCATCCGTCGTCACCTGACGCGATATCGCGATATCGGCGGTCGCAAGCGCCAAAATGTCCAACTAAAATACCTCCCTGTTTCCCGCCGATGCAATATTGCGATCGCATCGGAGAAGTTCATCGCATCGCCTTCAGTATCAGCACCCCACCATGTCACTTCTGTACCAAGGACCCACCGCAGGCTGACGTCATTCGTCGTACTGGTGACGTCAGCAGCCAGAAAGCCGAAAATTCGCGCAGGAAGAAAAATCGCACTTCGGAGCTCCAGAACAAGAAACAGAGGAAGTTTTCGATGCGCGATTAGTGCGTGCATCGCTATGGGAAATAGGCCATTTCGGGGAATCTTTGGGGGAATCTTTTGATTCCTTTGCCTATTTTGTGCCGAAAAAGCCCGAAATTGCCCGATTGTGCCAAATTGATCCGGTTTAAAGACAGCAAAGGACCAATGACAGAGATTAAAGTGTATCAGATCAAATCTTCAGGTAACAAGTGTGTCAAAGAGTATCAGGAGGCGGCAGAAGCCATCAATGTAGCGGCAAAGACTATCAGTGAAAATCTTAAGCAGCGGCCCAAAGCAGGAGAACATTTAATACATTCCAGCAGAGTCAAAGAAAGAGGGTGAAGCCACTCAAACACCCTCAAATCATAATCATTGCACATTTATCTTGCATCAGATCAGAGTTACAGATCCCGAAGCACAGTTACCCCTACAGCACCGCATCGAGCCTCCAAGGGCCACCTTGCACTCCTTTCGATTCATCTGCCTCTAGAGCGGCCCAAAAGACTTACCTGCATTTAATTCCAGTAACACTTAGGTTTTAGAAAAGATCTTCAGCAAACCTATTTAGGTCAATTGTAATAAATGACTTCCTGATATTTTGCTTATATATACCACCCTGAATGATGTGTTGTGGGGTTGGTTGGTTGGTTAATTAGTGAGTCGAAGACATTGCTTAACTCTTCTCCTCAGCATTTTCTCCAAGCCGAGACTCGCACTGTAACTGTCATACTTTCTATAATCAAATATTGCTGAAAGCATGGATCTCGAAACTGCTTGATGTGTTCAATTGGCCAAGGAGTGATTACGAAATTCTTGTGCTTCTACATGATTCAATAAGTGTTTCTCACCTCTATTAATTTTCATGATTTTTCCACCGTTCCGCCAACTAAATTGAAGGAAAAAAGAATAGCTTAAGATTTGTTTAACTACACCTTAAGTTCAGTTTCTGCATTTTCCTATGTTTTCATCAGAAATAGCTATGAGCATGTATACTTAAATGATCTTGTTTATGTTGTTTCTTTCACATGTGAATGAGAATTTAGGAATTCTTAACTGCTCCTAGATCACCATTCATCCATTTCTCCTCTTTTTCAGTATGATGAAATGATTCTCCTTTGCCTTTCATCTCTGATTTTCATCATTCCATCCATTCGGTAGATTGATAATTGTCTCATGTGTGGCTATCTCGCTCCTTAATCCTCTTATGACCAAGAAGACGCACTAGTAAGCCTTAATCCATGACTCCACGCCCAATGGTTTGAAACTTATCACACCTTACCTTGCCTCTTTGCTTGAGAATCCTACCTTCCATCCAAACCCAAACAAAAAACTCCTGAGCCAAAAGCTAGCCTAAAATCATCAACAAAGTTGAATCATTAAGAGAGAGCCATCTCTGATTACAGGTGGGCTAGAACCTGCACTCCAAAGATTGGTTTGTGGTTACCTCGGATGTATCCCTAAATAGGAGCCTAGGGACAACCTGAGTGATAACAGCACACATGGTTACATTGGAAATACTCATGTGCTTGAGGAGATGAATTTATTTTTCTCAAGTAGAGTAGGGTAATAAATAAATAAATAAATGTTTCATATAATAGTTAGTTTAGTTCTAAAATATACTACAAGATATTTCTCATTTGTTTTGTATAAGTGGGGATGTTAACATCTAAAAACAAATTAGTTGAAAAATGGGAGATCTATGTTCATATTGCATATTTTTGTTGGGGTCTCTTTTAGTTGCATATTGTTTTAATGAAGATTATCACTCAGTCTTATTTCAAATTACAGCATGGTCAACTATTCCTTTTCTTTCCCACTTATTATTTCTTTATAATAGTTGGATTTATTTCTAGTTTTTCTTTTCAATAAAGTAATTTGTGACCATTATGTTTGGAATCTTATGTGAAGTTGGAAATGATTGCATTGCAATATTGTCTAGTATTGCATACCAATTGTTTAGTACCATATTTTATCTAACCAATATCAAGAATTCCGGTACCAATTTGCTATTTTGCAAGAAAAAATAGGATTCAAGGATATTGTTCATTTGGGATGCTTAAATACTGGAAGAATATTTTCAAAAACAGAAAAGACGTCACTGTCAACACTTAGGGAGTATTTGATGATATATTTATTTTTTTCCTTAAGTTGTTAAATGTGTTGTATTTGTGTTTTATCAGTAAGACATCTATTTCATGAACATGATTTAATAAGCAATGTTTTTCATGGATGGCTCTACATAACCCCGTCGCGCTCCTATTGTTAGCTAGGGCTCACTCTGCAGAAGATTTCAGCTAAACATTTACACTCTCTCTGTTTTGGTGAATTTTGTTATTCTGCTGACACTCACCGGCTCCTTGCTTCAATGATTACTGTCTTGACATAGTTGCACGATTATTTTTGGCATCTGTCAAAGGGCATCAAATTTTGTGGAACACCCATCACTTTCTATCGGCTAATATGGAGGATGACTTGGTTGATTACTCTGAGGACCCCTATGACTCGTTGCCTATATGGATGGTTTCGCCACTTAGCTATATGTTTCTACCTCCCTCATTTCCCAGCAAATCCCATCTTCCCTGGTGGGTGACCCTAGTGGTTTCACGGTGCCTTTCTTCTCTCATCCTTGCCCACTGGCTCAGAATTGTGTGCTACCAGTTGATCCAGCCCCCTCATGCCTGTCGTTTACGGGCTCTCCTGGCTCATCTCTCCTCCTGGACTCCTCTTTTTCCCATCCCTCGCCAACATCTGTGTAGTTCATTGCCTCCTACCTTAACACCCCTGATACCTCTTACCCACAGGATCTATTAGGTACCTTCTCACCTAAGATTCCTCATCAACCTAACCCTCCAATCTAGGGCCCTCCTTTTCATTACTCTGCGGCTCTACCTAGCCCCTTTTCCTCTCATGTGGCCTCCTTTCCCATTACATCTAGCTACTTCGAGGGATCCTCCCTCCCGCCACCTAACATTGGTGTTGGTATTAGGGTTTCTGTTGCATAGTGTTCAGTCCTAGACGTCTCAAGCTCTCCTCCTACGGGAAAATCTTCCCAGTTGAAAAAAATTACAAGGGAATCAAGGCCATAAACGAAAAATTCTCACTCATACTTGGTGACGGGCTACAAATGGGGGAGACTATAGAAACTGCCGACAGGGTACTGGTCGGATGTGTGCGTGGGTTCTCTTACAGCATAATTCACCTTCAGCAATGGGTACTAAAAATCTGAGGACAAGTCCTCGAGGAACTACCATCCGTAGTCACACTTTCTCGAGGATGGTTTGCACTTAGATTTCAGCATCCTAAATATATCCCCTGGGTACTATCCAAACACTGGAATATTGAGCTCGCCCCAGGGCTTTTCAAGTGGTGGAGTCCCCTTTTTTACTCAAATCACAAACATCTAGGGGCCGGCCCTATTTGGGTGAATACATCTTCAAGCGCATTGGCAACACTCTAGGAACCTACTTGGATTATGATAAATCCTATGTGATTACTGAAAACATGGCTATGGTGCATATCCTTGTTCACCTGGACATTCGAGAAGGCTTGGAGTAGAATCTTAACATTCAGTGTTGGAATACCAGTCGCCTTTAGATCCTTGGCTATGACGGGGTTCCCTATAGATGTTGTCATTGCCACAAGATTGGCCACCTATACAAGGATTTCCTTCTGCTAGCTACCAGTTTTTCCTTTGCACTACAACATGATAGAAACACCGCAGACATTCCTTCTGGTGCTTAAAACAAGAGGATTGCTTCGAAATATGGTCGCCCCCCTTCTAGAAATGATTTTTCACGTGGTTCGGGCTTGGATCCTATTCTTCCACCCTCTCCTCACATTACCGGATCTCGAACAGCAGCAACGGTTGTCATCTCATCGGGTAATCCCCCCTCTCTCCCCCTCATGTTAATCCCTTTATTACTAATGCTCTCCATATTGCATCTTCTGCACTTTACACCTCTGCACTTGCATATATTCATACTCCTCTCACTAATCCCTTTGTTTCCTCCCCTCCCTTCTTTTCAGACACCCTCCCAACCATCCTTGATATTCCACTAGTTGCTCCTCCCTCTCAGTATTCCTTGGATTCTCGGCCGAGTCACTCCTATAATCTCTACTCGATGGTTAAATTTTCCTCCGATGACTGCTACGATCTTGGCATCGTCCCCCCCACCCAAACCGTCCAAACTGACCAGGGATCGCCAATATCAAATCTCCAAAGATATCATCCAAGTTGGTATGGATGTAGCCGAAGGGCATCAACTTCCTATTGATAGGGTCCTTAGAGAATTTACATTCCCTACCTCTGGTCCTCCATGAAGTGGTTATCCTTTAATTTTCGTGGGTTGGCTAGTCCTGCCAAAAAACTATCCTTTCGGAGACTGTTGGAACTTGAGAAGGTCGACATTATTTTTCTACAAGAAACCCTTACCCTCATTTATCATATTAATCCTACCCTTGAAGTGCTTGTTATTGGATGGCACTTTCATTCCCTCGATGTTCGAGTTCGTTCTGGAGGCACTGCATTTGACTATAACCCTAGGTCTGTCAGACTGCGTAATGTTTGGGGGGTGACGGCTTTATTGGGGCTAATATTTTCTCATCTGATTTTGGTAGATATTTGAGATTGATTAATGTATATGGTCCTTATATTAATCAGGCTACCTATTGGGAATCACTCCTTGATTCATCCTCCTTGCAATTTGATAACATCATTTTAGGGGGGACCTCAATTTCTCTATTGGCCATGTCAAACCATGGGGTTGGAATGCACAGGTTGATCCTTTCTCTGACTCCATCTAAACCCTTATGAATGATCACCATTTCATCAATATTCCTATGGCTCCTACCTAGTGCAAAAAAAGAGCTGGGGATGTTATGCTTTCCCATGGACTGGATTTTTTTCTCATCAAAGAAGAATTACTTGTCAATTTTTCCTTGTATCGTCAATGGGTGGGATCTGGGGGGATTATCCGATAATTCTCCCATATATCTTGAATTTGCAACTGTTGATCGAAAGCCTAAAGCCCCGTTCAAGTTTAACTCTACTTGACTCAAGGACGCAGTCTACACCAATGTGGTCTCGGATTACTGGAAATCCCATCCCCCTCTTCCTGGCCAATCCCATACTGAATGTTTTGGAAAGAAGATCCTCTGCCTCAAGCACAAAACTATTGAATGGGCAAAGGAAAAAAGAACCGGGGATGAGCAGCATCTTAATGATATTGAACTCGAACTTACAAACCTCACTGGAGTAAATAGGAGCGGTTTTGAATCTGTTGAGTCCAAAGAGCGCCTTATTCATCTTGAAGTAGAGAGAACCAGACTACTAAAGGACAGAAAGGAGACTTGGAGACTAAGGAGTCATGTCATTTAGCTACAATCTGGGGATGAAAATACTAAATTTTACCATAAATTTTCTAATAGGTGTCGTGCTATCAATAAGATTTGGCACCTAGAGGATGAGACTAGTCAACGAGTTCATTCATTTAATCATCTTGCTACCCTCGACTCCTCTCATTTCAGCAAAATTTTCAAACTGCCCCAAGAAGCTACACATGTTGAAATTCTTAAAGTGGTAGGTTCTTTTCCTGGGTTTGTTGATCAAGAAACAGTTGAGGACCTCACCAAACCTATCACTATGGGAGAACTAGAAGGCACCCTCAGATAGTTCAAGAAGGATAAGAGTCCTGGCCTAGATGGTTGGTCGATTGAAGTCTATATAGAATTTTTTGAAGTAATGGGAAACAACCTGCTACAGGTTATTGAATAATGTTGAACTTTTGGACACATGTATGATGCCTTCAACTCTACTTTCATTTCCTTGATTCCCAAATCTGACTCCCCTTTGACCTTCAATGATTTTAGGCCCATCTCCCTCTGCAATTGCATATACAAGATCATCGCCAACTGCCTTAATGCTATATTATCTGAACATATCTCTCCGGAATAATTTGCTTTCCTCAATCATCATCAAATTCATGAAGCAGTTGGTACTGCCCAAGAGGTTCTTCATTCCATTAAGATCAAGAGGATCAAGGGTATGATACTTAAGATTGACCTTGCAAAGGCATTTGATCATACAAGTTGGTTTTAACTAGGAATGCTTTTGACACATTTTGGGTTCCCCATTGGTTTCATAGAATGCATCATGTGTTGCATATCTTATGTTTCTTATAGTGTTCTTATTAATGTTTTTGCCTCACCCTTCTTCCATACTGGGCGAGGACTTAGACAAGGATGTCCTCTTTGCCCACTTCTTTTCTTTTTTATCATGGAAGGTCTAAGTCACCTTATATCTTAGGAGAAAAGGCTGGGTAGATTACAGGGTTTCAAAATTACCAATGCATGCATACTTACTCATTTACTTTTTGTTGATGATGTTCTAATCTTCCTAAATGGTTCTATTGCTGTGTGCATATGGCAAATTTTCTCTATACCAAAAAGGGGAACTAACCCGATCACAAACCCAAATTAGATCTACTTTCATTTGGAGTGGCTCTATACAACAGGTTTTAAAGGACCCCGTGAACTGTTATATGTGTTGATAGATTGCTTCCTGGAGGAAGACTTCAATTAAATCAACAAAAGGAAACAACTGACCTATATGTATCAAATCATATCTAAACTACTTAAGCTAGTCCTAACTATCCTAATCTATCCTGCAGGAGCATAAAAAAAAGAGGTTAAACATCGTATATAAATTCCAAGTCCAAATGAATCCATTACTAGTTCACATAAGAACAAGGCTGCATTAAATCTGAATTAAAATCCAATTACTCATACAAGAATACACATTCATTTTCATACAAATAAATCTTGCAACTGATGTCTAACATAGTTTCAAATCAAGGACTGCTCATGAGTTAACTATGATGAAGAATTACATTCAAACAACCAAGGTTAATCACAAGCTATATCATTATCAATATGCACAAAAACAAAACACATGTGTATTTATGCTAGCAACAACACCCGATTTCAAAACATATAAAAGCAAAGCAAAATAAATCAGAAACCAAAGGCTCCTCATTCAACCAAATAGTATTCTTTATTCATAATAAATCAAAGTTTTTCTCCTCAAACAAAAATCCCTTCTCTCCTATCTGGAAGTAATATTTATGCCTCAGGCCATGACCCTTCGTCTTCCTCTGTTCTTTTCAATATACCGATCTGAATACACATATGTAGAGCCATCGGTGTCACTGCTCACATGTAGAAGGCGTTTCCTGTCACTGGGGCGCTTCCTAGGAAAATGAAGAAATGTTGATTAGAAGAGGATGACTGTGTGTCATCTCTTCATGATGAAACCTGGGACAACCTCTCTTTCGTAATATATATGAGTTCTCCGGATCCACTTATGCGTATTTTACTCCTCGCCTACAGAGACAATTTGTATTAGATATGATTATTAAAAAATATGCCAAACATGCTTCTAAACAACCATTCCATTCAGCCACCATTTCTATTAATTTCACAATGTGGAGCAACCATGATTATTAGGCCATCGAACCTGTTATAACCTCTATTCCTGTTGCCCAAAATATTCATTATTATTCAAGAATCCATTGACAATGCTTCAATAGGAAAACCATTCAATTTACTCGATTTTCATTTAAAATTCAAAACCACAACATTTTGTCGAATGCACAGGAAAACACAGGAAAACCTGCGGCCGGCCATAGGGTCGGACTTGAAAATTTATGCACCCACATTAATAGTTATCGGCAGGTCTGGTATGTAGTGGTTTGCCTTATATACAAACCCCGAAATCCGCCAATTGCGATACGTGATAAGGCTCTGGACCCGACGTATATGTGTGTGTGTGTGTGTTAATACCGCCGGCGGGTCCGCAATAATAGGCTTGCCTTTGAAAAATGGGACTTCAATGTTTTTCAAAAAACAAAAAATATACGGGAAAACCCGCGTCCGGCCATTAGGCTGGACTTGAAATATTATATGCATGGATCTATAATCATCGGCGGGTCTGGGTGATAGCGGTGTGCCTTATATATAGACCCTGGATCCCACCGATAGTGATATGTGATATGGCTCCAGACATGATATATATGAAATATGGTTAATAATGCCATTGGGTCGGGAGTATAGTGGCGCGCCTTTTATATAAGCCCCAGACCCGCCGATAGCGATGTGCGATATGACTCTGGACCAAAATATATAAATTTGGGTTGATAATGTCGTCGGGTCCGGAAGAGAGCAGTGCACAGTGTTGATTGTGATAGGCCAAAAAGGGGTGATTTATGCATATTTGTGAATCGTTTCCATTGTAAAGGGTTATAATGGAAATAAGGTGTGATATAAAGTTTTTGAGAGTTGGAAAGGTCCTGACGGAGGAAATTAATGGAGGGTTAGGAAGGGCTAGAGATGAACCGTGCAGCAGATATTCAAAGAGGGGGGGCTCAACCATTAGGGATTGAAGATTTGACTCAGCAATGATTTAAAGTCTCTGGGATAAAAAAAATCATTCGGAGAGGTGAAAGATCAACTTTAGGGGACCCATTCATAATTTCTACCAAGGTGGGTTTTGATAGGGTGGTGGTTGTGGCCATAACAAATGGCGAACCTTTAGGCGAACCAGTTATCTTTGTTTCCAAATAAACCTTGGATCACTAGAACATCAGGGTGTTAAGATAAACTTGAAATGAAAATTGTATAGATGGATAGGCATGGGTTCCACTTCAACATTAATTTCTTCAGGTGGGATAGAGACAAATAGCTTCTACTTACTAATAGGGTTTTGACAGGCATTCTCCAATGGTGGTATTATGGGATTTATTGATTTTCCTTTACATGTTTCCTACTTTCAAAAGTCCTTTCGAGGCCATCACTGGTCTGTCAATACTTGTTTAGGTGTGTACCTCATCTCTTTATTGCTCATCAAACTTGATGTAGATGTGTTTACCTACACTTTATATGAGAATTTCAGTGCTATATTTTCATATGATTGAACGGGGCGCAGTCATGGATCATGCCATATTTTTAAACCTCTTAAGCAAGGTTGGGCTTGTTGTGTCAACCGATACTCTGAACCCAGCAACAGTCCTTACTCTAACCGGCTTCCCAAACAACCTATCCTTCCAGATTGGCATAAGGACTTGACATTTCATTTTCTTTTAAATAAGACCTTCCAATTTCAGGCACAAGGACTACAGTACAATTGGATTTGCCACATGGTATATGACAGTGAACTTAACCCATGAAAGGAGATTTACTTGTAGATAATAGGTATTGGACAATTTAGTGTGATGGATGGGACCAATGGAGAATGATAGTTGCAAACCTTACAGGCAAGTATAGGCTAGGTCTGAGTGGGATTTATTCAAAATGCAGCATTCCTCCACGCCAATCCGGCTGTAGTTACACATTTTTTTGTTTTATAAAGATGACCCTACATGCTCCAGATATCCAAGTTATCAACAGATCTTACCCAGTTCCCAACAGATGCCAATGAGTGGTTTTGGTTTGAATTCCACAGCTAATTTTCAAGTTCTCATGGGCTTATTGAAAATTTGTTTGATTTGCAAGGTAACGATGGATTTAGAATCTGCAGACTCATCAGCAGGTTAATGAGGAGGGGAAAGGCTGAAGGTGGTGAATGAGGGAAAATCTGAGAAAGGTAAAAACAAGACGGGAGGACCAAAATCAGTTGGCTGAAAAGGGCTGAAATTCAAAACAGAAGGAAAATAAACTTTGCAGAAAAACAAGAATGGTAAAGACGGAAATGAAACTAAGCTAACAGCAAAATGAAACGAAATCTAACCTATTCAGGAGGTAACCACCATGTGGTGGCTACTGGAAGTATCTCTTCAAATGTTGGCCATTAACAAGGAGTTTTTCAGTTTCTCCCTGTAAAGTTTTCAACCTGTAAGTTCCTTGACCAATTTTTTCCACAACTTGGAATGGGCCCGGCCATAAGTGTTGGAATTTCATGTGTTTACCTTTTGGCTCATTCAACTTGTCCCATTTCAAGACTAGCTCTCCTACTTGGTAATCTTTATCTCCTGTCGGATGGTGATCAAACCACTTCTTCACAATCATTTGGTGATTTCTGAATTTATTTCTGGCTTTATCTCTCAATTCCTCCAACCTCACCAGTTGGTTGATCCTTTCTTGAAGCAAGGCTGAAGGGGTTCCTCTTGAAGCTTGGGAGAGCTATAAAGAAGGAAGGGTAACGTTTGGAGGCAAGATGGCTTCCTATCCATAGACGAGGAAGTATGGGGAGTTTCCTAAGGCCACTTTTAGGGTGACCCTATCAGCCCAAAGGGCATTTGTTAGAGCGTTGTGCCAGTTCCTCTGGTTGTCAGCGAAAAATTTACGAATTATGCGTATGAGGTTCTTGTTTGAGGACTCTGCAACTCCATTTCCCTGGGGGTAATATTTCAATGCATACCTTATGTGAATTGATTTATCAATAGAAAATTCAGTCAATTTCAGTGATCAAAAGTAAGAAGCATTATCAAATATGAGAGTGTCAAGGATGCCATACATGTTGATGATGAATTTCTCAATAAATGATATTACCTCATCTTCGTTTACCTTCCAAAGTGGGATAGCTTCAGTCCATCTAGTGAAGTAGTCGGTCGCTGTGAGTATATAATTATGTTGTTGTGAAGAGTTTGGAGTGATCTCGCCTATGATGTCTAGGCCCCATTGTTGGAACAGTCGATAAATCATAACAGGCCTGAGGGGAATAGCTGGCTTTCTTTCTCATCCTGCGGTGGTTTGACACAGCTTGTATTTGCAAGCATAGGCATGTGAGTCTATTAACACTATGGGCCAATAATATCCGACTCTTAATATTTTGTGAGTAGTGGTCTCTCCATCATAATGACCACCTGTTGGGTCGTCATGCATTTCTTTCAAGACATGGTTGGCATCATCCTTTTCCAAACTCCTCAACCATATTCCATCATAATTTTTTTGTATAATGTGTTATTGGCCAAATGATACTGATTACATTTCAATCTGAGCACTCTCCATTGTGATGCATCCATACGTTCAGGACATGACCCCCATGCAAGATAAAAGCGGATGTCATAATACCACGACTAAGGATCCAAAATGGCTTCTGACGTTTCTCGCTCACACATCAGTGCTTCATTAATCCATAGGGGATCCTCCCTGAATTCCACTTGTGCATTCTGTAAGTTTTGTGCTTCTAGTTCTTCGGATGCCCCTACTTTCTCCACCAAGGCTTCTGCTACTAGTCTGCACAGTCCCTGCCCTCGAACTATCTTTGTCGGCTCAATCTCGAGGTTGAACTCTTAAGTGCGGTTATCCAATTTCTTCTCCGTTCACCCATTTCTTTCTGCATGAAGAGGGCTCTCACAGCAGGGTGGGGAATGATCACTTTAGTCCTAGCCTTTAGTAAATAAGGGTGGAAATGTTTTATGGCCTTGAAAACCATGAAGCCTTGTTTCTCCATGTCGGGGTAGTTCAGTTCTTCTCCCTGGAGATTAGAGCTCATATAAGAAATAGGGACTTCATTGCCTTCAACATTTTTTTGAGTGAGTATTGCGGCATATGAAACATCAGAAGCAAAAGTGTACAGGAAAAATTCCTTGCCGAAATTGGGGCTGACCAATGCAGGAGCTTCCATGATAGCTTCCTTGATTCGCTAAAATGCTTTCTTGGCTTCATCGCTCCACTTATACACAAAGACTTTCTTCATCATTAGCTACATGGGGCACACTATTTCCACGAAACCTGAGACAAATTTTCTAACGAAATTGATCTTCCCAAAGAAAGATTGCATTTCCTTTTTATTTGCAGGGGTTTGTATTCTCATGATGGTCTCTATTATTTTAGGATCAATAACAATCCCTTTTTTAGAGAGGATATGACCCAGTAGTTTCCCTTCTACGATTACAAAGATGCTCTTCCTACGATTCAACGATATTCCATACCTTCATCATCTCTCGAAAATCTATTTCAGGTGATGAATATGATCCCTTCTATGATATGAATACACACTGATGTCATCCATGTAAACCACTACTGATATGTTAATCAACCCTCGAAAAGCTATATCCATAGCTCTCTAAAATGTGGCGCCCACATTAATAAGTCCAAAAGGCATTTTACAATATTCATAAGTGCCCCATTTAGTGTTGAAGGTTGTATTCAGTTGGTCCCCATTAGATACCAACACTTGCTTATATCCTGAAAACCCATCTAATAGGGACAACATTTCGGCCCCAGAAACGCAGTGAAGGATGTGTTCCATAGAAGGGACAGGATAGTTATCTTTTTGTGATGCTTTTTTTAGGTTTTTGAAATCGATACACAACCTGATGTCTCCATTTTTCTTTCTCACGGGCACAAGATTGGTTACCTAGTGGGTGTTTCTGACCGGGAAAATGATTTTAGCATCCAGCATTTTGTTTAATTCTTTCTTCACCAACTGTTCCAGGCTTGGATGCATCTTGCGAATCTTTTTTTGGTAGGGCTTAGCCTCCTTTTCTAAAGGAATTACATGCTACATAACACTGGTATCAAAGGTTTTTAGGTCTCCATATGTCCATGCAAAGACGTCCTTGTATTCTTTAAATAGCTTGACAAATGCAGCCTTTTCTTGTGGAGAGCGCCCCAAGCCCAAATTAACAGTTTTTGGGTCTTCTTTGGTTCCAAGGTTGACTAATTCATACTTCATGGATGAGCTATGTGTTTTGCAATTAGTTGGCTTCTTGAATTTACCATGCAGGTCATACAAGTGCTCCATCTTGACAACTGACTTGGGAATCATATTGGATTGATCCTTTTCCTTATCTTCCCTTTCATTCATAAGCTTGTCATGCTCTTTTTCATCAATGACTACATTCTTGAATGTCTTCTCGCAATGCAAGAACTCAAGGATTTTCTTGTCATCTTCGAACACCTACCAATTTGAGATGTTATCAAGCACGGATAGTCTGAAAATCAATTCAACATAAAATTTATTCTTCTTCAATCTAAAATCAGGAAAAAAGTTTAGCAGCCATACTAGCCATCAGATCGGCATCTTGGTTTTTCCCTCGAGGGATGTATGTGATATTAAAAGAATAAAAATTATCAATTAAGTTCCATACCTCATATTGGTACCTTACCAAGTGTGGCAAATTGCAGTGTATCCTCTTCCTTACCTGGTCTACAATTATCTACGAGTCACCAAAGACTTTAAGATTTTTTACCTTCATATCAATGGCCTTTTTCAGGCCCTGCAACAAACCTTCGTATTCTGCCATGTTGTTGGCGCACGTGAATTCCAACCAGCTGGCCATCAGATGTTAGTTCCCTTGTGGATCAACGATAACGCTCCCAACACCTACACCTTCAAGGCAGTTAGAGCCATCAAAATAGAGTGTCCAAAATATAGAGTCTAGTGTTACATCAATTGAATTGCTTCCTACGAAACTAGTTCTATCATCTACTATATTATAAGGTGGTTCATCAGTTGGATTATAGGGGAGAGCTTCCAACTGTGCGTTTATTGCAGTTTCTTCAATTTTTTCTGCATGGAATTCTCCAAACAGGTTTTTGTGGCACAAACATTGAAACTATAATTCCCAAGGATAGAGTTGGTAAACATTACAGGTTCATTGGGATTGTTTAGCTCTGTCACTACATACTTCATGTATCTTTCTCGATCAACTCTCAGCATATCACTTTTTCCCTTCTGAGGCAGTAGGAGATGGGACCAATCAGTTGAGAAGTATCCATTCAGTTTTGCTAACCAGTCCCTACTAAGAAGCATTCCATAAGCCTCGGGTATGTCGACTACAACTATATCGATGACTTGTGTGTAGTGTGGTTTATTAGTCATCCAAATCAATACATCTTTCAATTCCCCAATTACTTTCACATTTGTCCTCTCTAATTGGATGATTCGAGTTCCAGTTTTCTCATGTATCGCATGAAATCTTTTAGTAACAGTGTAAGGCATCACAGTGGATGAGGCACCTGAGTCTACCAAGCAATTGTGTACATTCATGTTGAAGATTTCAAATGTGATGAGGAAAGGGGGAGTCATGGATTTTGATTTCCTTCCTATCATGTCCGCACTGACATCTTAGGGGGTTCAATTCATTTTTGATAGAGTGGCTTCCATGTTTGGTGGCTTTTGGGATGTAATGGAGGTACTAACGGGTCTAGATGTCGACTTCTGGGTTTGGCTGCTTGGGATGGTGGGATTTTTGTAGTTCCTCTCATTCATAGCTTTCAAGAGAAAATCTCTTTGCTGCGTTAATTTTAGCAAATCAAAGTATGTGATATTAGCCCTAGATTTCTTAAGATCATCCACAATATTGTAATCAACGTTATAAATAGGGTGGGGCAGAGTAAACATACTAGTTTTGTTGTTCTTAGGTGGGAGTTTACCATTTTGAGTCGCCTTCATTGCAGTGGGAGGTATATTATCTTTCTCTGGATGGTTTGCCACTGGGGTATTCTTGGATTGACCACTAGGTCTACCATTCTCAATAGGAACTTTGGGAGTGGATGCCTTCAAAGGGTGAACATATTTCTTTGTCTTGTCTACAGGCTTCATCACACTTGCAAGTGGCCCTTTACTTCGTGTATGGATTTCATTAGCGTGAATTTTTGTCATACTATCTCCTTCGTTGTCATCGTACTCATTCTTGTAAAAATCCCACAGTACATTGATTTGAGATTCTTCGTCCAAGGGCTCTTCTACTTGGTATTCTTCCTCATTTTCTTGTTCTGCCCCTAGCTCCACTATATGTTCTTCTTAGTTAAGGAGCGACTCGATAAGATCCAGCTCTTCTGTATTTGGATTCCCTTAATTGTGTGGAGCAGGAAACACAAGTGGACCATGACCACCTTCTGTCCTTTTGTGATAGAATGGTTTAAAAGGTCTTATGTTGTTATAATCTCCTCCATTCCCACTTGTACTCTCTCCAGAATTCCTTTTCATATCGATGACTATGTTTGTCAATTTCTTAATGATCCGATGCAAACCTTCCACATATGTGGTGTCCCTTTCTTTGCCCTCAGCCACTTTGTTATGACTCCCATTATTCTTCTTCGAAGACTGAGAGGCTTTCTTTTCTCTGGTTGTATGATGACATGTTGTGAGACTGATCATTTCATTCTCGACTTTTACTGCTTCATCGATAGCACCCTGTAAATTTTGTGCGTTACTCCTCTTGACCCACATCGTAGTAGGGACAGGGAGAGCAGTGATGTAGAATTCCATGAGCACCTCCTCAGTAGGTCTAGCATTAGTCGGGATTCTGTTGAACAAGGTGTTGAACCGAATGTAATCCTTGACCTTTTCTTTGGTTTCCATTTTCAAACGGGATAGTTCTAAAACTAAGGCCGCAAGTGTTTTGTCATCGTCATACTTGTCTAAGAAGGCCTGTTGAAAGGCAGCCCATGAGGTGATCGATCTTGTTCTCAAGCTAAAGTACCACATGGAGGCCGCACCAATCAGAGTAAAAGGGAATAAGCAACATACTATATCTTCATTGGCTACCCCCAACATGTGCATGGCCAAGAAGAAAGAGTGAATATGGTTATCAGCAATGTCTCCCTTCTTAGGGTCGAATTTAGGCAGTACTCTTTCTGCATTCTTGGGTAAGGGATGCTGCTGCTCAGGTACCGCTACGGAATCCTGAGCAAGCCAGGGAGGGAGTGCTCCCGGAGGAGGTGGGACCTAGTTTCCACTCAGTGGAAGCTGATTCCCACCTGGAAGAGGAACGTTAGCCATATTGTGGATAGGGATGTTCTTGTTGAAGGCTTCTTCGAGGCATTCTATATTAGGATTTCCCAAATCAAGCCAGGGATTGCCTTCATGTTGGGTTATGTTATATGCTTTCCACGACTAGCCCATGTAGTTAACCAGGGGGTTAGTGGGGGGTTCACAAGGGGTTTGAGGGGTGAAGGTAACCCCACTCTATGGGGTCTGGGACAACGACCCAGAAAATTTTGGTTTTGGAACCTATGTTTAAGTTGGGCAGACCCACCTATGGTTTTGTGCATGATTTTCGCACATGTTTTTGGACGTGATGATTTTCGGTCCATGGTTTTGGACGCGATGGTTTTCGGTCCATGGTATTGGATGTTTTGGCATGTATAAATATGTATTATAAAATTGAAAGGAACATAATGAAAAATCAAGCTGGTAGTCCCGATTTTGGGATCCAGGGGAAAATCTCTGTGTATATGTGTTTTATGTGTTATGCTCTTGCATTGTTTATTTTCTGTGTTTGAGAATTCATATGAAGGTAATTTTTGTACGGGGTTAAAACATACATTTGGTATCAGAGTTGTTTTGGCTTCAAGGAAACGCCTTTATTGCTGAAGGGTTTCACTCGAGCCTATGGTAAACCCTGTTCAGTGGGAGATCTGTGAGATCGATTTTGGTGGTGAAAGAAGATGGTGAGCAATGGAAAGATAGAGATAGAGAAATTTAATGGTCAAAGTTTTGAGTTGTGGAAACTCAAGATGGAGGATCTATTGGTGGATAAATATCAGTGGATCGCGATAGATCCGAGCACTAAACCAATAGGAGTGTTCGATGAAGAATGGAAGAAGTTGGATTGAAAGACAAAGAGCACAATACAATTGTGTGTCTCAGATTCAGTATTGTTGAATGTATCAGGGGAAGCTATGGCGAAGGCTTTGTGGGACTAGGGACTTTGTACCAATCTAAGTCTTTGGTGAATAAACTGTTCCTACGGAAAAAGTTGTATAACCTAAGGATGAAAGATGGAGACTCGATGACAGATAATTTGAACGCATTTAATACTGTGGTAAGTCAGTTAGCATCTATTGATATTAAAATTTTAGATGAAGATAAGTGCATCAGTTTTTTTTTTCTCTCTACTAGATTCGTGGGATAGTCTAGTTATTGCAATAGGTAGAAATGCAACTGCCTTGTAGTTTGATGAGATAGTATCATCCTTGCTGACAGAGGAGATGAGACAGAAAAATATGGAGAGCCAGAATGGTGATGCCTTGTTTGTACAAGGATGGTCCCAGAAAAAAATAAATAAATAAATTA
>APFE031636095.1:0-10806 GCA_000404065.3 Pinus taeda
AAACATATCATCTCATCTTTCAGGAAATCATTTGCAACGAAATACTTTATTAGGATTTTATCATAAGGGAAAACATGTATGATAGTGACTAAGGGAAAGGACATACGTTTCAACAGGGGTATGAGACAGCATGTACATCATGAGGCTAACTCTATTATTTGAAAGGGATTCATGTACATTTGGTCGTAGGGGAAGGAGGGCTTTATTTACCATTTTGTCAAAAGGAGATTGACAACTTCAAAAGGAAAAGAGGAAAAAGGGAAAACAGGGTTTGGTTTTGGGAGACACAGCAACATTATTTTGTAGACCATAACCACAGCAATATGTCCATTTTCTAAATATATACAACTGCATTCTTTAATTTTTCTTTTTTATGAATATCATAACAGCAGCCTGCCTCTTTTTTTATACCCAACAATATCTCTTTTTTCATATTTGGTCATTTTGGCATTTTATTGCTATTTTTCTTTTCACGTAATATTTTTATATATTTTTACCCGGATGCGGGTGATACATTGACAGAAGCCCGCCACGTGACTGCCACGAGGAGCCTTCGACGCGAAGGCAACTTGACTAGCGCCTAATGAACTTCATTAATAGCGCAATCAATGGCATTCAATGCCATTCCCTTCGCCCGAACTACCAAGGAATTAAAACAGTTGAAGCCAGAATGTCCGAGAGCAGAGAGTTAAGTTTGACAGGCCTGTCTAAACAGGCAAGGGATTTCAACTCCGCTCTGCACGATAATGCTGGTTTGTGTGCAGAGAAGGAGAGAATAGGAGAGGGTAAGCCCAGAGGCAAACCCAATTTCTGGTCAGGGAAGCAGAATCGCTTCAAGGGCAGAGAGCAGCTTGAGATTGAGTCCTCTTTGTTACTGTTCATTTCGGAGAGGAGAGCAAAGCAAACTCTGTTACAGCATTATCGGTTACGGATGCCTATCAGAGGCTACGCTTCGCCACGAAGAGGTAGGAATCAGGGTCAGAGGGGGAATCCTGGTGGCAAAGGCGTCCATAGCCCGAGGCGTGTCTCCCCGCTGGCTCACGCCTTGCCCAGCTCTCCTGGTTCTGACGATTCAGACTCGGACATTAGCAATTCGGTGCAGACGGTTAAGTTCAAATACTACCGTCGCACCAATAAGCCCATTGTCTCTACGTTAATTACTGTGGTTTTTATAGAGGAAGATGGTGAAGAAGGTAGACGAAAGAGTATCTCAGAGGAGCCTAGCACCCACAACTCCTCTCAGAGCAGTAGCAAGGAAGAAAGTTCCTACCTACCTTCCTCTCAGAGCAAGCTCGAAGAGGAAAGCACAGGTGTTCATTCAAAAGAGCAAAATGAAGCCCTCTGTGAAACATGCAGCCTTATGGATATGGCAATTACCAGTTCGGTTCAGCACCAGGTGCCAGACCCCCAAGCCAAGAAAACGCCTGAAGAAGACAAGAAACCTGCCCGCTTCTTTGGTAATCGCCTGTACCCTATTCTCCCTCCAGGAATTCTAAGGTTGGAAGACATACCGGCGGGTATGGAGGTGGTTTGCGTGCCTGATCCAGAAAGGGAGGAAGCGGAATGGGAGACCGAGCAGCAAGCAGCTAAGCAGAAGGAAACAGAGAACCAGGCGGTTGCCGAGGCGGGGAAGGATTAAGGCACATCTCGGGCGGTTTCGTCTTTGGTCTTTTTGGGTCGATTGCCACATGCGCTCTGTCTGCCTATGGTTTTTGTTGTGGTTGCCACTTGCGCCCAGTTCCGGAAGCGTCCAGCATGGGGAATCTTCGACGCGTGTCCCTTCTTTTGTAACAGGCACCTATGCTTTGTTTATTCTGTTTCTACTTATGTATTTTGTTTAAATTCCACGTCATTATGTCTAAATCTGTTGACTGGAATGTAATTTTGAGAATAGGCACTATGTCAATGCCTGTTAACACAGTTTTTGGTAGGGAAAACTTGACAGAGAGCTGTTCATTCGCTCTCAGAGGTTTCGTCCTCTTGTATATATCTTTTTTTCTCATTTTCTTAATATAAGTAGTTTAGTATTTGCCCAAAAAAAATATATATATATATATATATATTTTTTTTTATTCTTTTGTTTTGTTTCCTTGTTGTTGGTCCATTTAGTTTGTTTGCTGTGGGGAGGGTATTTAGGGTTTGGTTGGAATATGAAGGGCATTAGGGTTTTGTGAAGGGATTTGGAGAGGGATAGGTTTTGTAGGAATATGGGATGGGAAATTTAGCATTTCTTGCAAATGAAATAAGAGAAAACATGCATTAACATTTGTGAAATTAATTTAAAAGGAAACAAGGAAGGGATAAAAGGGAGTTAAAACCTTGAGAAAACACACAAACCCTAGCATAATGCCTACATTAACAACAGCCAATTTTACCAATTCTCTTGCAAATCTTAAAGGATAAAACCATTAGACACATCATCATTCAATCATCCCTTGGCATCATTGATGAATTTAGAGCCTACCTGGTCGATTTGGCACTTGGGAGGGCGATTTAATTGATTTAGCAGTTTTCTGGCAAACCCAGGCTGAGTGGTCGCGCCCCAGGTTCGAGTGGTCGCGCCCCCTCTGAGTGGTCGCGCCTCTTCTGAAAACGCACTGTGGGAGTGGCTTTGAGTGGTCGCGCCCCAGTTTTGAGTGGTCGCGCCCCCTTGGAAATGACCGAAATGCTGCAAATCGCCTTCCTTTGCTCTCTCTTGTGTTTTGCAAACTTGCAAATGCATAATGAGGCCATGAAGAGGGAAATTTAGTCTTTATAGGTCCACATTAGAAAAAATTAAATCATCAAACCCACTTTCTAATGTTGTATGCTTTGACATTCATTTTAACACTGTTTTTTAAGTTTCACTTTGCCTGAAATTGATCTTTTGAGTGCTTTCACTTGGTTCTTTTTGCAGGTTGACTATCTGATGGACTCTGGCGAGGAAACCAGGGTTATTGCCGGCATTCTGAAGAATTTTGAAAATTTTCCTTATTTTTGCCATTTTCACATGACCTTGGGTTTAAAAAATAGAGTTTTTAAATCCAAGGTATAAATGAGTTGTAGCTGATGAAAAATATCAAAGGAACATATTTACATACCTCCTTCTGGCTTGCTGGGGACTGTTAGACCTTTGACTCATGACCTTGCAGTGATTTTGACCGAAACCCTAGACCTAGACTTGGGATTTCAAGAGAAAAATAAAACAAGTGTAATACAAGCTCATTCACATGATATGACCTGATCTAGCAAAGCCAAGAAGGGAACAAAGACCAACTCCTCCATCAGTGTTATGGCATGCCTAACGGGATGCAAAAATGATGCTGATGAGACACCTACACATGTATATGCAAAGAGTTGTTGATCACCGATGGAGGGCTCAAGACCGACACTAACAAATAGTAAGCTCAATAAGACTATAAGCCTTGTGGGCAGTAACATTTGAAGACTTTGGACAACAAACCTTTGGTAAGCACACTTGTATTGCAGATTTGTGGTGGCATTTAACCTTCAGACTTGGTGGATAAACCTTACTGAAATTTCTGAATTAGAGGCTTGAACTATGAGCTCGGATCACAAGACTAATATACTTCAGACCTCTTTGAAACTAAGATTAGGCTCTCCTTTGTGACACTTTGGAGCATATTTAGAAGAATTGTTGAAGTACCATTAACATCACATCTTGAAGAATCTTTTGAAGGCCTAATGGAGTATTTATTTTATAGAATATTGATGTGACATTAAGAGCATTGAAGACTCCGACCAAAATTATTAAAGTGGACCTTTGTCCTTGGAGAGGATTAGTAGAATATTTTGTAGGCCCTAAGAATTGATTCTTTGAGGACTTGTGGATAGAAAAGAGCCTTTGAGAATTAGAATTTTATACTCACTGGAGCAGCGCTTGAAAACATTGTAGACCTTTTGAAGAAGTCCTTGAAGAGGCTTAAAGCTGGAAATTGTGAAGCCCTTGAAGATTTGTTCAGTGCAGAACCTGGGTTGCCTATTGAAGACACCTTGAAGGATACTTGAAGATATCTGAACTAATTATAGACGTTGGTCTTATACTATTGGAGGCCATGATGCATTGAATGCATCATGAGGTGACCCTGAAGAAGTTTTGTTTGGGTAACATGAAGAGTTGTGTAGACACCTTCTGATAAGACAAAGTTTTCATTAATGAGCTAAGTGCTTTAAATATCAAGGGCATTATTGAAGGTGGAGGCATAACTAAACATTGACAGGGCTCATTGAAGAATACATTGAGAGCCATGAAGTATAACCAAACATATCTTGATGAAGTAAAGCAAGGGTTGGAACCCAAGAGGTTGGAGCCTTGAAAAGACAAGGTTGGTGCCTTGGAGGATAGGATTGGAGCCCTAGAGGATCGAAGTCCTCAAGAAACCAGGTCAGAACCTGAACCAGATATAGGGTTGGATCCCTTGAGGTTGGTGCCTCAAAATTGACAAGGTTGGAGCATTGGAAGTTTAAGTCAGTGCTTGGTAAATACAGGTTGGAGTCTGGGAGATTGAAGATTGGTGTCTTCATCTAGGATTGGAGCCCTACATATATTGTACTTGATTTATTAAAGAAATTGATAAAATCATTTATTCTTATTGTTCATTTTGTGTTCTAAATAAGTGATCTAAATGGTAAAAGTAACAATTGAAAAGGAATATTGATTCACCCCCCCCCCCCCCCAAGTATTTCCAACAAGTTTTACATAAAACCTAAAAAATCAAGATCAAGCCCCAACCTATGTAACTCTTATGTGTATATCGAGAGGAATTAAATTTTGTGCTATAAAATATGGAGCGATATATCAGAAATAAGAAAATCACAAGAGGATTCAAATATAAATTTACCATGATCCATTACCTTTGGATGTTCTAAATTTAACTACCAATAGTTGCAATGCCATAGTAGTTTCTCAAGGGTGCTTTGAAAATAAAATGATTATGCACACTAAAAGATGACTGGGATGATGATATGAGCACCCAATAGTGAGACAAAGATAAAAACATAAGCAATCCACTGGTGATGAACTTTTCATAAGCCACAAAGATAGTCGTGAAGAGTAAAAAGGGGTCAAACAATGCATGTGAATATTTATGTCCAATGAAGGAACAACGATAAGATCCATGTGTACACACCATGAAGAACGGATATCTCAAAAGTCATTGAGTCATCCAGAGAAATGAATGCTTAGATGTTGGTCTAAATTATAATTAAAAACACATCCAGGTTCTCGAATACTAAGGTACCATGGAAGTCAGGATTGAATAAAACACCATGACATAAAAATGTAATCAATGAGGATTCCATGTGAGCATGGTGATAGGTCGAACTATTTAATAAGGGATGAATTGATCATAGTCCTATGATATTAAAATAGTTTGATATCTCACTAGTCCAAGATATTAAGAAACTCAATAAGGATGGAAATGAAAATCTCAGAAAAAATCTTATAAGCACTCTTCTAGCTCTTGGGTTTTCCTTGTCCGTGTTTTCTGCATATGGACTCGTAGGCTTCTGTTGTGGAGCACTTTTCTTTTCATTGCCACCTTTATTTATTTCTTTGCAATGTCGAGAATTACATTTTATGATATTGCAATTCTCTAATATGGAAAGATCCGAAGTATGATGTGCCAAAGGTAAGAGCTCCAATAAATAAGGCTTCTGAAGTAAATAAAAATCCCTAGTGAACAAAAATTTGATAAACAAAGCCTTTTGTAGTAAAACATTTTTAGCGGAATTCTTTTTCGGAGCTTTAATTGAATCTCACTTCGATATTAGAAGTCTCTATATATAGGGAAAGAATCAAGAAGTGGGACCTCGTGATAAAAACATTTCGTAACTTCATAAATAAAACTTACGATATCGAAAATATCTGATAGCAAATGCTTTTAATACATCACATGGGAATATTACCTTTTCAGTACATCCGACATTCAAATACCAGAGATAAACAATTTCATAATATTTTATAAAACAGCTCCAATAATGTTCGTTCTGATAAGGAGATAACTTAAAGTTTTGTGAAAATGATTTCAAGAGCACTTACATTTGTCTGTAAAATAACCTTCTGAGAAAAGCAGTCTTAGATTTAATGAATATGACTGAGGGGGAATAAATAAGGTATCATAAGTCCCGAAAAACCTTTTAAAAACTCAAAGAAAAACGATGAAGTGGGACCATTTCCTTTACCAAACGATTTATTGCGCAAACAAAAAAATTGGGTGGGATGATCAAGAAAATGGTCACGTGGATCTCGAGCTAGAAATATCGGAGCATATTTTGGAATACTTCTGATAAAATGTGTTTCTATAGTCTTGAGTTCCCGGATGATAAATCTTGGAATATATTTTAAAAATACCTTCAATATAATATGGACCCGAGAGTCCGAGAAACCTATAAGTTCGAAGTCACGAAGAAAATATCTCAAAAAGGTTATTCTCTTAAAAATGAAACAAAAAGCAGAGGATTGGGATTCCTGAGATTCAAGATAGAGGCTCTAAATAATCTCGGGAGGAAGAAATGTGACTAAAATGGATGCAAGATGAACGAATGTAGTGAAAAGGCACAAATCAACCAGGAAAATGTAGGATTCGGAATGGGCAGAGGTAAAATCATGGACAAAAGAAATTTTAAAACTTCCCTGCAAGATTTTTTTCAATTTTCAATTGCTTATGGACCTTCTTTAATTTAACATTGAAAGTGAGAAGTTGTAGGACCATGGAAAATATGAACAAGAAAGAGTCTAACATTCCATTTTAGCTACATAAAGGAGAAATGAAAAAATTATTATTGACTCATATCGTGAATTTATAAAGCAGAAGAAATATAAAAAAAAAAAAATCATTAATACATAGCACAAAAATCCGAAGTATTTCCAATGAGAAAGAAGATACTCCCTTTTGTGAAAATTCCAAATCGGAATCCTATTGCAGCAACTGGAAATTATTCTCCTAATTGTTAATTTAATTTAACAATGTATTTATTGTTGTCTAAAGAAAATATTGAATAAATCACACTACAACCTACATAAATAAAATTGTGGAAGACTAAACGTTGGAAGAAATGCTACCACACACACATAAAATAATGCAGTTATTTTTGGACAAAAGTCCCTAGAAAAACCCAGCTTAGGAAAACTGGTGCAGCAACTAAGGGTTTTATTATTATGCAACAGTGAAATAATTTGAGTACAACTAAATTCTAAAACTGGAAATCCTACAGAGAAATACTGGCAAAAATATGGAGAGGAATTTTCCTCACCCCATAGGCAATCTCCCAACATAACTTTCCTTCAAAATTTCTACCCTCTCGGCCTCTGCGTCAACCACTGCACTTCTTTGTGCAGCTGGTTGGACGTCTTGCCTCAAAATTGACTCTGATGAAGTCGTTATGCCTTCTTCTGACCAGAAATATGCTTCTCCAGCACCTTGGGACTCCTTCTCGCCCTGTGGAACTGAAAAATTTGATCTCTCCTAGCAAATCGACTTTGCCTCTAGAGGCTATTGCATAGTTGTTAGGATATCCCGACACATAGGAATAGTTAAGTATAACTTGGTCTAGTATAGAGTTAGGTAAAGTGTGTTTCTTTACTATGTACATTTGTAACTTACAATCCGACGGTCATGATATGTAGTGATCCGACGGTTCATTCTCTCCTCGGTATTACCGACACTTGATCCATGGCTTAACACCCGATTGGTCCATGATTTCTATTTAAAGCGCATGGAGGGTCATTTGTAGGTTAACCTTTCACGAGAGAAGCTTATGTAAATTTTCATTATTTTATTAATAAATTGCCTGAAGTGGCCGCGTTGGCTCAGGCCGTCGACTGTTTCCCTCTTTGAGGGTTTTAACCACGTCAAAATACTGGTGTATTGATATGTGATCTTTTTGTGAGTGGTGTCCTTTGGTGTTCTGTCTGAGGAACTTACCCTGTAAATTCCTACATGGTATCAGAGCTAGTTGGGGGCCGCGTCCGTTGGTGATCCAAATCTGAAGCCGGTACAAGTGCATCTGACTGCCATCTCCTAGATCTATTGTTTCTGACTGCTTTCGGGCTGAGAGGATTGCTCTGTTATTTTAGGAGCATCTGTTCCAGTGAGGAACCCCTTTCGTTTCACGCGAAAAGGTTTCCGAGAGCCCTAGCTGCATCATTTTTAAGATCTGGAGGTATACAGTGTTTATTTGCAGTTTACAGTTATTTTCTCTCTGTTTATTTCGGTTTCGGTTTATTTAGCTCTTTTTTATTTTATTTTCTGAATTAAGACTAAATCTATTAAGAAAAGACATATGGTACAACCAAAGCTTGCAAAGAAGCAAACCTAAGGAGCAAGGGAGCTGGAAATGATATGATCAACCTTGGTCCCAAAAACAACTAGAGCACAAGCAAAAGATAACTAAGAGGACAGAAAGAACAAGCTGGTCTAGGGAGTCTACCCAGCATGGGCAGAATCTTCCAATCTGCATTTTTTTCCTTTCTTTTTACTGACTTTGACCCAACCATTTTGATCTCGCTGGACTAGAACTACTTGTAGACTGTTCTGAGCTAAAGGAGGAGACTCCTTGTCTGAATCAGAAGAAGAAGACTCATGAGAACGCTTCTGCGAGAACAGAGGCACAAAAGGATCCATGGCATGGGCAGAGGGCGAGTCCTTCGGTTGCTCCAAATTCTCCTCATCCACTTCAATGTCCTCCTCATCTGAGCTAGAGGACTCTATGTCATCCATAGGGGGTCTGTCACAAGGTTTCCAACTCTTGGATTTGGATTTGTGAGTGATATTCTTCTTTTTGTCAAGGAACGCTGCACATGTGTTCTGGAGATGCCCTATCTGATGGCAATGGAGACACCTGAAGGATGTATTCTCATAGTCCAAAGTTTGCGTCCAATGGAAGTCCCCGACTTTGAGGATGATCTGATCTAGCAGCCCTTTATTGATGTCTATTTCTGCGCAAATTCTGCCATAGGTGTATATTCCTTTCTCCCCCCTTGAGGTATCTGTTGCCAGGAAGCGGCCTAGGGTGTCTCTGATTCCTTGAAAGATAGCAAAATGCCATAGATGCGCAGGGAGATTTGGAAGCCTGACCCAGATAGGAAGCTTGGAGATGACCGCAGTGGAGGGGTCAAAGTTTGGGAACCAGGGGTAGAGGAAAATTCCAGCTGATCCCCAGAACCAGGGGCCCCCCATTAAGGCTTTCTGGTAATCTTCGTTGAAGGTAAAGTCTACAATAAATAAGCCTTTCGGGTAGAAGAAGACTTTGCAGTTGTTGGTCCAATTAGAATGGATCCACTGGTATAGATCAGCAGTGTGGGGCCATAGGCCATTAAATCTGCAAATGAGCGTTGTTTCTGCAAATGTCTGGTATTGATCATTCAAAGATGGATGAGAGATTTTGATGGCAGGGGTTTCCTCCATTTTGTCCACCAAAAAAGGTTTGGGAGCCTCGGCAGATTAGGTAGACTTCTTGGCAGGTTGTACATGTACTGCATCTTTGTAGGAAAAACCTTTGGAGGCAGAGGATTGCCCGACTGCACCTCCCCTTAGTCGAAGTGATATGATCACTGTGGCATTTCTTTCAATTTTATAAAAGGAAAGAGGCAGATTGTTATAAAGCTGCTTACCAGCCAAGAGGAGCCACGGAAGGGAGGAAGGGATCTCCAATCTCTGTTCGAGAATCTTTGAGAGATGGCGCATTGTGAAAGACGGCTGGACCCCAAGGAGCAGGGTTTTGCCTGTCAGAAGAATTATTTGAATCTGAAAACTCGCTTGCTAGAGATGAATAAGATCTCGGCTGCCTGAATGAGGAATCGAGGTTACACACTCATCCTCACTATCTGGGCGCTGAAGATGGACAGTCCTGCTATCTGGGCGCTGAAGATGGGCTGTCCTGAAGTTATCCTGAACTAGATTCTTCATTTCCAAATGGAACCCCTGCAATGTCATCAACATAGAGTTCCTTAGCTCATGTATCAGCGCGATCACGTCTTTATGGAGATAACTGTACATTTCTGGACAGATCTCGCCTGACTCTGTTTTGGGTTGGGCCAGGTCAATAGCAACACGACTCTGCTTACATTTCGACTCGCAGATTTTACCATTTTTCTTCTTTTCATCCTCTCGCTGGTATCTGCAACGTTTAGCTAGCGATAGCTGCTGCTGCCGCCGCTTCTTCTCGCCTTCCTTTCGCTGGCTCACTCTTGTGGAGTTTGGGGAAGCCATGGTAGCCGAAAGAGTAGGGTTTCAGTTCCTTCTAGTGATCTGGGCAAATCATAAACAGAAAGGAAGGATTTTTCTCATGCGTATGCTTTTTTCCTGTGCCTTAGTGTGATCTCGGAAAATCAGAAACATTGAGGAAAATATTTAGTTTCCGGGTAAAGCTAACTTTAAGCCATAAGGCTTATTTTTTTTGTATGTCCGTGTTGGGTTTTGTGTTTTTGTTTTGTAGGAAGAAAAAGAGCTTTCTCAAGCAAGCATGCAATCCAAAGCTTCAGTGACCAAAAGAAAACAAAGTCACCCCCCCCCCCCTCTCTCTCTCAAACTTTTTGTATAGCTCACTTGGTTCAAAGCTAATTTATGAGAGTAGAGGTCTTGGGTTCAAATCTCCTTTTTGTTGGAAAAAGGGGCGTTTTTTTCATTTCCGCATCCCGCACTTTGTCGGCGCCTTCATCAACTTTTTTTCAAAAAGCCATAACTTCTTCATTCGGAGCTGTTTTTTTTTAACCTACCTAATTTTTCGAGATCTTTCCATTGGAACACTTAGTTCCAGCATATATAGCTTCAGTTTCTGTTAAAATGGAAAGTCCATGCCAAGTCA
>APFE031636095.1:18671-45074 GCA_000404065.3 Pinus taeda
AGCTCAGATCTGATCTCCAAATCTATTCCACTGCTTGCCTGCCTCCACTGCTCAATACCTGCTCAAGAATGGATGAGAATGGTTGAACCAAACTCGTATTTACCTCAAAAGCCAATTCTCATTGGCATAACTCAATCCCATTGATTGTGCAAATCCTCATGCACAACTATAGTCACAACTGATAGCAATCTGATCCTCTAACACCTGCCCCTGCTGAACTGAACATGCATTGACATGCAACTGAGTTAACTGATTTATTCTTTAGTTGCATTATGAGTTAATAATTAGTTTAACAACTCATCATTATTCTATTTGCAGTTAGACTAATTACAACTAGTTTAACCAAGTCAAATTGAACACAACTTCATCAACTCCACAATCAACTCCACCAAACTCAACTGATTGAGTTCTAACTAAAATCATGCATGCAACAACTCAAATGACCCACAAAGAAAACGCATTTCCTTCTGACAGCTGCATGTGCCACATCTATAGCTCAAAATGAAGTGCTCCAAGAGAATAAGATAAAGTTTATAGTCTAAATATTATTATAAGCTAATAATATTTGACTGCTCTATAATTAGACTTGACAGTGTCACCGCTGTTGTCTAAAAATATAAGTCCATCCATTTTTTCCAACTTGACCAATCATCCATAAACAACATCCTGCAACTCATAGACATGATCCATATGTTTAAAAATAGACATAGTCTAAAAATAGACTTTGCGCCATAATTTGCCTGCGGGCCCACTTAGTGAAGGCGACTCTTTTCACTAAGCTCCATCATCTTGTTGCAATCTCAACAAAAAATAAGTCAATGGTTTATGAAATGTTGTTTTAGAAAAAAATTCTAACAACAGATTACATTTGTGCAGGTCAAACCCGAGGGAGAGTTTCTGGTAGAGCCTCTTTGTATCCTCGATCATAGAGAAACCATCTTGTGAAAATGAGTCATCATGCAGGTTAAAATGCAATGGAAGCACTTTGGCCCGGATGAGGCTACTTGGGAAGAGGAGGAAGCTATGCATGAAGCATACCCGACACTATTTGGTTGAAAAAGAACACTAGGGACAATGTTCCTCTCAAGGGGAGGGAGATGTAACACCTAATGATGCTCCAACATTTATTTTTACAAAGTTTTACTTATTTACTGTCAATTTTTACTTTCATATTACGCTGCAAAGCTAGAACATGTGTTGTTATTTATTAATTTAAAGAATCTGATTAGATTTAAAAGAACTGAAGAATCAGTTAGAATAACTCTTGAAACAGTTACAAGCAGTTTTCCCATCTTTCCCTTGAAAAAGAAGAATGATAGAACCCTGATGGGGTTGGAAAAACCTGTTGGAGTGAGGATGCTGCTATGAATGGTTTCTTCCTAGAGTTGGACAAAATAGTTAATGGGAATAAGACCTTGGGCAACAACTGAGAGGTACAAGACTTGAGGTTGGACATAGTCTGGACGCCCAAGGTACCAAGCTGATTAGCCACTGTCAGGAGCTGGAAGAGTTCGCGGGGACTCTGGATATAATTGCCAGGTCCATGGCTGGGTGGTAAGACTTTCCAGGTAGGGACAAATACATACATGCTTACAAGTAAAGCATGGAAACAAATAAATAGAATTCTATATTTATTAAGTATTAGTAGGTGACAGATTCTCTGTTCTATTTTATGGATTGAACAGGTTGATATGCTAAGGAATGAATACTATGATTATGTCAATAATAAATTCTAGGCATAATGTCATTCTTTACAATCTCAATACAGTGAATTAGTTACTGATATTATTGCTTCAAAGAAAATAAAGTAACAAAATTATTTCCATTTGCTGAAATGAAATACTCTAATTATTCCAAGCTTTAAGTAAAAGAATAATTTTCGTGGAAGAACAATTAACTTGTATTATTCCCTAACTCATCTATTGCACTGTAATTTTTAATAGCATATGGATTCATTTCAACTGAAACCGTATTCGGATAATACACGAACCTTGATAAGCATTTATGCAAACCCTTTTAATAAAAGAAAACACACGAGAATGTCAACTGTGGAGTTCATTTATAACAGATGATTTAACGATATCTGCTTCATAGCAATTACAATATCTAACTAAAATAATACATCTTAGTAAAGGTCGCTAACCTTAAATTTATAACCATAAAAACAAAGATAAGGACCAACCCTTTTTAAACATCATGCATTTGTATAGCTATGTATTGAATAATTGCTTAAGTAACCAACCCCATTTTGGGAAAGCACTTGACGACGAACCATTCAGGAAAGAGCAAAGAAAACATTTGAATGTGAAAAATATAGTACGATATTCAAAGCCTTGGATACAAACTACATGCATGAATTCTGATAGCAGAATATCATTATAATTATTGGACTAAAGACTGGGCACATCCATCCCCCATCTCTCTGTTCTATCATAATCGTAAGGCCCTTACGTCCTCTGCACAACCATAATAATTCAGCCAGAAAGCCACTCAATAAATTAAGAAAAATAAAGCCTAACTCTCCTCCAGCTAAAGTTGGAGTTTTCCACCAAGGATTCGCTAGATAATCGAAATGAACCAACCTAAAATCGAAGGAATGAACCAGTGTTAGAACACAATTCCACTCCGAGCAATTTCCGTTGGAAGTTATGCATAAACTCGACAATGGAATGTACCTGTAGACAGTGAGAGCGTTAGAATAATCCTGAGAGAAACTAAAAGAATTTTCGTAGAGAAAGGAAACTACTGAGAAGCAGGCTTACTTAAAGAAAAAGTGGTCGAGCAGCCGTGGCAATTTCCACCTGCAATCCACATTTTATCATATTAATTCACCGAAAAAACAAAAAAACCTTGTATGAATTTGCGCGGGCCTATTTACCTTACCTCAGGTTTGAAGAACAAAGGCCTCGACGCATTCATCCAGATCCATGAACCCGCCATTGACAATCCCACCTTTGAAGGAGCCGAACCGAGGTTTTTTCATAGCATATCCAGAAAAGACATAACATGAGAGATGACAATTCAATGAATGAAGGTCGAAGACGGGTCTATGTTTACCTATAGGCCTATGGAAGCCTTTTTCCGCCATTTTCGCCCTCCGGTTACCTGCTATTGCAGAGCCACATCTCAATAATCTCGGCTTAAACCAAATGAACCCTACCTTGTTGGAATTGCATTGACTTACCGCTTTCAAACCCAAATTGATATGACCGTGGATCTTCTCGAATCCAACAGTGGAGGGGTTGCCAAATGCTATGGTTCGAGGTCATTCTGAACAACCACATATATGTAGGTCCGTAAAGCCAGTGTAATGCAGAACGACGATGACAGGCAGAGGCCTCGGGGCTCTCCCACCTTAATGGAGGGGCGCCACCCAAGGTATGCCAGTGTGGGAGATATTAAGTGAAACTACGTGGATGTACAACTAAGGTTGATGTGCACCTGCAACATTAATCAATGGTTGTTAAGCGGATAAATCGTTCTTGCAGACAAGACCGATCTCCCTAATATCAATTGATATCTAGAAACAAGTAGGACAAGCAAATCTACTTTTCTCTAAACATATTTCGATTCATTAATACAAACTAAGAGGTGTTTTAGACCCTACCTCAAGTCCAACACGAGTTTGTGGCAGTCTTGCTCCAACAGCTTCAAAGAGTATCCTTTTAATAACCTGCAAACACAAACAAGCACACATCAAAGAACATGTGCGTAGCTAATATAATAAATCATGTTCATCATAGTGATCAAGGAGACTATGAAATAAACCATTAAACACAGCTTATTGAGAAAAATAAACTTGATTGTATTAACTTTGAGAAAGAAGAACTTTACAACCTTGGTGCCTTGATGTTGTACAAGCTCTTCCCACGGTCCAGGCAGGAATCTCCTCTACTTTGACAAGCCTCACTCTTTCCCAAATGAGATCAAAAGGTATGTGATCTTTCCTCTCAAAAGCTCAATTAGGAAGACTAAGTTCCAGCAGCATATACCCTCAAAAATATTCAGCTTTCAACCTCCCAAGTAACCAGCCCAAGGCTTCATTTTATAGTGCAAGGGAAGGAGGTTACAGGTCCACCATTGAAGGGATAGAATCCTCCTTCAAGGGGATAAGCTCCTCACATCAAGCGGTTAGCTCCTTAAGGAATGGGATGCATGCACCCTCAAGGAGTGAACTTGCCAGCGCAAGATTCCTTCTAGAAGTTTCTAGAATTGACTCAAAGTGAGTTTTCAAGAATAAACTCGCGCCTTTTCACTTTTACAGGGGTTTGTACCCATATATGCAGATACAAAGTGGTCAGGTGCGCAGGGGACATGACTAGTGAGTGCGGCACTGTAGGTAAGGCTAAGAGAAAGTGCGAAACCAGAGTTTTAGAGATTTTTAAGGACTTTCTCTCATTTTCAAAGCTTGATATGCAGAGCTGAGGTTTAATACTTGCAAAGGAGGTATGTATGAGTGGTGATAGACTCATATTGATTACAGAAATTCATGGTGACAATTTTTCGTGTAACAATGGCCCAATTAATTTAAATGCAATTAAAGAGTGAATATACCATAGCAATCATAAGGTTTGCGTTTCGAAGTGTAGTTAGGAACAATGCATATAGTCCTTTGGACTATCAAACTAATCCTGGATATTTTAATTAAACAAAAAAAATAATTAACATTCTTTGGTTTAGGTTGTTACAAATGGTATCAGAGCGACAAGTTCGCACCCTGAGACTTATGGGCTCAATATATACACCTTCAGACATGAACAATAAAAGTATTATATATATTATAATATATATATATCTAACCAAGTGTAAATGTGTACACATAGATAGAGGACAACATCAAAGAATAGAAATGAAGGGAGGCCCCAGAATACCACACGAGCTGGAAGTGCCTTATGTGGAGGCCAACCCAGACATATGGATACAACTGGGAGAAGAATCTCAGCAAGTCAATGCTAATCTGCTTGAAATAATGCAACAACTATGTGTAGAAATGATGAATTTAAGGACATACAACGAATGACTGAGACAAGAAAAGGAAAATATCCTTAAAATCCTGTCTGACTGATAGAATCAATGAGGACTAGATCCCAGTACGAGAATAGGGAGAAGACTCTAATAGCTCATCACGACGATGATAATTCCGAGTCAACAAAGGGACACAAGGAGGATGAAGAAGGGCGTTTGAATAATGTTTCCAACCAGAGAAAGTCCAAAAGACAGAAAGTGGAACTACAGGGAGAGTTCAAAAAAATAAAACTTCATTGTTTGAAGGAGAATCTAAAGAAGCGGCTGAAGCATGGATGATTGACATGGGTAAATATTTTCAGAATTATGAATATACTGACAAACTTAAGGCACGACTGGCAGTCTACTAGTTAAGGGGAAAATCTACTCTCTCGTGGGAAGAGATTAAATTTGTAATAAAAATCGACAAAGAACAAGTGACATGGCAAGAATTCCAAAAACATTTTAAGGAAAAATATTTAACTGAACGTTATTACGATGAAAAAGGAAAAGCATTCCATGAGTTAAGATTGGGAAACTTGACCATGGACGAGTATGTGAAGCGGTTTAACTCCCTGTTGTGATATGTCCCGTACATGCAAGAGGAAAAAGCTAAAATTCAGTGGCTTATCAGCAATTTACCCAACTTCGTGAAGGAAAAGTTAGAATTTGATTATCTTAGAATAATGGATCATGCGGTGTGAAAGGCCCGTATCTGGTATCAGTAGATGAAACAAAAGAACGAGGGTCCTAAAGGAACTCTTGGAGGGAAAATGAGGAACTTACCCCCAAACAGACAACTGAAATTCGCAAATAATAGAAATAATCAGAAAATAAATTTTGGAAAATTTGAAAGGAATCTGCCCAGATTCCCAGCTTACACTGAGAATAGGTAAATAGATGGAGTGAGTAAACCTGCTACTGATCAACCACCAAAACAACATCTGCAATGCCGGAGATGTGGGGAATCTCATTACTAAAAGAATTGTACGCACAGGGCCACAACATAAAACTCTCTAATATGCAAGAGGCCTCCATAGTGGGAGATGTACCAAGGAGAGTGCCCAAAATTAATGTTGCTCTGGACGACCACCAAGCGGAATACCAACCCACCATGATCGAGTGCAAAGGTATGATTGCTGATCAACCTGTTTATGTTTTATTTGATCCGGGAACTAGGCTAAGCTACATTAGTCCTAAAGTGGTAGAGAAATGTCAACTACCAAGCAGTAACTTTAGGAAATCTTGGCTAGTTCAACTAGCCAACGGAACAAAGAGAAGGGTGTCAGAAAAAATAGAAAATTGGCTAATGACAATTTCAGGACAACAAATCCATGTTGATATGAATATACTTCCCTTAGGTTCGTATGTTGTTTTAATAGGGATAGACTCGTTGGATGGACATTGGTCCCTAGTTGACTATAAAGAAAAATCTGTAAGCTATCTCACAGAGTCGGGGCAACGAAAGGAAATTCAAGGAATCAAGAAAAACCTTAAATTACGTTCTATGATGGCTAACCAGCTTGTTGAATGCGTTAGAAAGGGCTCCCCAATTTATGCTGTCCAAGTAGGATACACAAATGACCAAAACAAGATGAATTCATTGGAGAATATTCCTGTAATTCAGGATTTCATGGATGTGTTCTCTAAATCAATCCTGGGGTTGCCACCTAAACATTACATTGATTTTACCATTGAGTTAATACATGGAGCAACTCCTGTTTCAAAAGTCCCTTACCGCATGAGCATTCCTAAGTTAACATAACTCAAAATTCAGCTTCAGGAACTTTTGGATAAAGGATACATTTTCCCTAGTGTATCTCCTTGGGGAGCCCCTGTGCTGTTTGTGTAAAATAAGGATGGGACCTTAAGGCTATGCAATGATTATCGTCAGCTAAATAAACTAACGGTTAAAAAGAAGTACCCTTTGCCCTGTATTGACGATTTATTCGATCACGTGCAAGGGGCTAGCGTATTTTCAAAAATTGACTTAAGGTCAAGTTACCACCAGATCATAATAAAGGATGAAGACATTTACAAAACCGCTTTCCGAACTTGTTATCGTCACTATGAGTTCGTGGTACTGCCTTTCAACCTTACCAATGCTTTAGCCACTTTCATGAGTTTGATGCATCGCGTTTTTCATCTATATCTAGATAAGTTTGTACTGATTTTTATTTACGATATACTGATTTATTCAAAATATCAGGATCATGAGAAGCACTTAAGGAAAGGATTGCAAATTTTGTGAGATAATCAGCTGTACGCAAAGTATAGTAAATGTGAACTTTACAAAAGTCAAATTCAATACTTAGGCCATGTTATATCAAGTGAGGGAATAACAGTGGATCCAGAGAAGATCAAAACTATCATGGAATGGACCACTCCGAAAATCGTTGCTGACATAAGATCCTTTTTGGGCCTGGCGGGTTATTACCACCGATTCATCAAAGGCTTTTCAAAAATAGCTTTTCCACTGACCTTGTTGCAGAAAAATGGGCATACCTTCCTCTGGACATCAGAATGTTAGCAAATTTTTGAGCAACTGAAACAATTACTTACTACCGCGCCGGTGCTAAAGGTAGCAGATCCAGAAAAATCATTTGTGGTATGAACAGATGCGAGTAAGGAAGGTTTCAGTGGTGTATTAACATAAGAAGGAAAGGTCATAGCCTATGAATCACACAAACTAAAGGATTATGAACAATGATAGTCGACATATGATCTGGAATTGACTGCAGTAGTACACGTGCTCAAAATGTGGGAGTGCTATCTCCTAGGAAAGAAATTTCTACTATTAAATGATCATAACAGTCTTACAACTTATTTAACCAGTCTAGTGAAAATTCTTGGTAAGCCATATGGGCCGCGTGTTGAAAATAGAAAAAATAAATGCTAAAAGCAGAAATGCTATAAATAGCATTACTATAAATAGAATCACTATAAATAACATTGCTATAAATAACATTTCAGGTACCAGTGTTGGAAATAGCAACAAGGAATGATAAAATAGAAATGCTAAAAATAACATTGCTATAAATAACATTTCAAGATAGATTCCAATTTTAATTAGTCCCTAAATTAAAATTGAGAATTAAAATTCGAATTTAGTCTCACTAGCTGTTTGAAAAATAATTAATTACTTCATCTTGAGTTAATTAGTTGGAGAAAATAAAACATGAAGTGTATGTGAAGACATGCAACAATTATCCCTTTGATTGAGGAAGCTATCCCTTAATTAAGGAGATAAGGATGAGTTGTACTTTGAGTTGTAGTTAGTTAGCTCAATTAACTGAGTTAAGTCCAGTTAGATTAGTTCTAACAGTTTGTGGAACAGATTGTGAGTTCAGTTAGTCAATGTATGCATGCATGCAACTAGTGTACTTCAGATAATTGAATATTCTCTCATAAATAACTCATGCATGTCAGTTTAGATAGAGACCCAGTTCAGATTAAAGGAAGGGACAGTGTACCATCAATTGGAGGAATTTTCCTATATAGGAAACTCATCCATGCAAAAGGAATTACTTCCTTCAAGAATGTGCAGTTATTTCAGAGTTTGGTGTGCAGTGTGTGAGATAATTACACACAGGTGGAAGCTTGAAGACCCAGGAGAAACTACGCAAGGAAATAGGAGGCTTGGAGGACTAAAGGAAGGCATATGTGTTGTCTATTCTGTCTGTGAGCAGTAGTGAATGATTGTACTGAGAGATGGATAGCTTGAGAGCTAAAGCTTTGTGTAACCCTAAGATATTTCCACTTGTATGATAATACAAAGATCGAGGTTTTTAGCTGAGGCTTTCCCTAGAGTATTCTTTTGTGTTCATGTGTGATTGATTTCTTCTTCATCTATTATATGTGTTCTATTTGATCTTGCTCAAAATCGATTAAGCTTCTGCAAGTTTGTTTGTAGAAGTAGATCAAGTATTTTACTTTAGTATATTACATTCAAGTGATCTACAGTGAGGATTTCTACACCGCGTTCTTGAGTGAATTGACTTTGACATGAAGCACCTCAAGGGAAGGAAAACCGAGTTGCAGATGTGTTAAGCAAAAAAAATACATTGCATTTATGAAGTGAAATACAACCAAGTACAATCTAACTTGTTAGAGGTCATTCGAGAAGCATCCCTCAAAGACCCAGAGTATGCATTCCTTTGGTAGCAAGCCTCAGAAGCTCAAGCAAAGGGGAAACAATTTGATTATGGTATTAATCTCGACAAAATGCGAACATTTAGAAACACAATATATATTCCCAACCAGAATTCTGTTAAGCAATTATTATTGGATGAATTCCATAGAAAGCTTACACTGCTCATCCAAGACAACATAAACTATTTTTTGCCATTAGAAAAAGTTATTTTGGCCAAGTTTAAGGAAAGACGTGGATGAATCTTTATCCAAATGCTTAGGGTGGTAATTGGTGAAAGCAGAACATCAACATCCTACTAGTTCGTTGCAACCATTACCCATTCCTGAGTGGAAATGGGAGATGATCACCCTAGAATTTATTACCGTGTTACCTCGTGGAAAGCAACAACATGACTCAATTATGGTTTTTGTGGATAAGCTGAGAAAGTCTGTTCATTTCATACCCACAAAGTCCGCCTACAAGATAGTGGAGATCGCAATCATATTTATGAGGGAAATCTTCCGACTACACAGAATACCTCGAGTAGTAATTTCTAACAGGGATGTCAAATTCACATCCACATTTTGGAAAACCCTCTTTACTAGGTTACGAACTCAGATTCAATGCAATACTGCCTACCATTCCCAGACAGATGGCCAGATAGAGCGTGTGAATCAAGTTGTGGAAGACATGTTGAGGACTTTTGTAATGCAACAACCACACAAGTGGGAGGACTACGTCCACTTGGTAGAATTCGCCTACAATAATGGGCATCATGAATCATTGGGGATGAGCCCTTTCGAGGTGTTGTACAGAAGAAAGTGCCGAGTACCCACTAATTGGAGTAGTCTAGTTAATAAGTTAGCATTGGGACCCGATATGTTAGCTGAAATGGAGGCCACCGTTAAAAAAGTTTGCCATAATTTGAAAGCCGCTCAGGATAGGCAAAAGGTGTACGTAGATAAGAAAAGAACTCATAAAAAATTCCAGTTGGGGGACCAAGTGTATTTGAAAGCTAAATCCCGAAAAATCACTTTACAATGGAAGGGTTGTGCTAAATTGGCACCTAGGTACTGTGGACCCTTTCAAATATTGGAACAAATTGGGCCTATGGCATATAAGCTAGCACTCCCAGGCCATATCCAAGTCCAGAACGTTTTTCATGTGTCTTTGTTAAAGAGATATGTGTACGACCCCCAACATATTATTAACTGGGAAAATATACAGGTATTAAAAGAATAAGTCAATGATTTATGAAATGTTGTTTTAGAAAAAACTTCTAACAACAGATTACAATTGTGCAGGTTGAACCCGAGGGAGAGTTTTTGGTAGAGCCTCTTCGTATCCTTGATTGGAGAGAAACCATCTTGCAGAAATGAGCCATCATCCAGGTTAAAGTGCAATGGAAGAACTTTGGCCTAAATGAGGCTACTTTGGAAGAGGAGGAAGCTACACATGAAGCATACTCGACACTGTTTCCTTGAAAAATAACACCAGGGACGGTGTTCCTCTCAAGGGGAGGGAGCTGTAAAACCCAATGATGCTCCAACATTTATTTTTACAAAGTTTTACTTATTTACTGTAAATTTTACTTTCATATTAACCTGGAATGTTAAAACTATTACGTTGCAAAGCCATAACATGTGTTGTTAATTATTAATTTAAAGAATCTGATTAGTTTTAAAAGAATTGAAGAATCAGTTAGAATAACTCCTGAAACAATTACAAGAAGTTTTCCAATATTTCCCTTGAAAAAGAGGAATGACAGAACCTTGAGGGGGTTGGAAAAATCTGTTTGAGAGAGGACGCTGTTGTGAATGGTTTCTTCCTAGAGCTGGACAAAATAGCCAGTGGGAACAAGACCTTGGGCAACAACTGAGAGGTACGAGACTTGAGGCTAGACATAGTCTAGATGCCCAAGGTACCAAGCTGATTAGCCATTGTCAGGTGCTGGAAGAGCTTGGGGGGGACTTTGGACGTAATGGCCAAGTCCATGGCTAGGTGGTGAGACTTTCTAGGCAAGGACAAATACATACATGCTTACAAGTAAAGTAGGGAAACAAATAAGTAGAAATTATATATTTATTAAGTATCAGTAGGCAAAAGATTCTCTACTCTATTTTATGGATTGAACATGTTGACAACCTCGAGGCTCTCTCTCCTTAATGGAGGGGTGCCACCCGAGGTATGCTAGTGTGGGAGATATTAAGTGAAGCTACGTGGATGTACAACTAAGGTTGCTGTGTACCACAACATTAATCAAATGGCCAATTTAATTTAAATGCAATTAAAGAGTGAATAGACCATAACAATCATAAGGATTGTGTTTTGAAGTTGAGTCAGGAACAATGCATATAGTCCTTTGGACTATCAATCCGATTATGCATATTTTAATCAAACAAAAAATATATATAATTAACATCTTGTTTAGGTTGTTACAACTGTATTTTGGTGAATTCCATAAAAAAGCTATTTCATCTATAAATTAGACTACTCCTTACCACATATCTACCATAATAATGAGGTAAACTCATTTTACATATAAATTTATTTTCTTTTCTTGAGAATATTTCACTCAAATTTATTCATTTTTTGAAATTTTTAATTATTATTTTTTTTAAAAATAAACTAAAAACCCAATTTTATAATTAGAATTCTTATCTATTAAAGAAAAATGATAAATAAACAAAATTCTTATTATATACAAAATTCTTATCCTATAAACTTTTTTATTAAAAATAAATATATCTACTTAATTATTTTATAATCGTTTACCATATTTACTTTCAGGATTCATCCCATTAGATTTAGCATCGAGTTTATAACTTGTTTGAGCAGTTCATCTTCAAAACTTAGAGATTTGAATCTAATGCAATGAACTCTTTGAATAGGAAAAAAATTGAATTCACGAACATTTTATAATTATTTTTTTAATAATTTACCGATTCAAAAACATAAATATTATAACATTATACCACATTAAATTTAAAACCAAATATTAATTGAAAACATAACTTAAAATCTAAGGCTAAATATCATTTCAAAATATTATAACAATACATACCATGAAATTTGGTTTAACCAGAAAAATAAAACTAAATTGTAAAATATTCTAATAACATAAAATCTAAAACCAAATAGTGATATAAAAATTTTTAAAACATAATTTTAAAAATCTAAAACTAAATATCAATTGAAAACATAACTTCAAATTTAAAGCCAAATATCACTTCAAAACATTACAGCAATCCATAACATAAAATTTGATTTAATATGAAATCTAAGACAAGGAGCTAGACAATTAAAAACTAAAAAAGCTACAACACCAATCTTGCTAAGAAAGACTAGGAGCTAGACAATTAAAAGCTAAAAAAGCTACAACACCAATCTTGCTAAGAAAGACTAGGAGCTAGACAATTAAAAGCTAAAAAAGTTATAGATCCGATAGACCAATTTGGTCTCGTTAACCACTATCATCACCATATAATTAACCCTGTGCTCCATTCAGCAATTTTATATAATCAAATAACTGAGCAAAGCAGCTCAACAATTCTATATAATTACCCCTATACTCATTCAACAATTCATTCTACCATTCTATATAGCTAATTCAATATAACTAATTCATTCTACCATTCTATATAACTAATTCAATATAACTAACCCTGTGCTCAATAATTCTATATTATATATAATTAACCCTGTGCTCAATAATTCTATAGTATTAACCCTATGCTCATTCAACAATTCTATATAATTAACCCTTTGCTCATTCAGCAATTCTATTAAATCAAACAACTCAACATAATTAATCCTGTGCTCATTCAGCAATTCTATCTAATCCAGCAACTCAACAATGGTATATAATTTACCCTGTACTCCATTCAGCAATTCTATACAATTAACTCTCACTGATGTGCTGCATTCACAGCATTGCAACAGATCATAATGAAACCGACAATGTCAATATTCTCATGTAAAGTTTTAACAGAGATATTTGATCTCTTTCATATCATCCCATCAATTACAAAACTGGCATTTTAAAGCCACATATAGTCATCTCAATCTCAAACAGCATCAATATGGGATTGGCTCCAAGCAGCATCTGCTCACCTATTCAGCAAGCCAGTCTGCATGCAGAAAGCTAGAAAGTCACGTTCCAACCAGACAAATATTGAATTCCTAACACACTCAACTCTGTTTGATGGCGTAAACTTAAGCTAGTATAGCACTGATCTGGATTATCTCAAAAACTTTAATTGGAAAACCCTAATAACTTATTAGGGCCATCAGACTTATAGAGTTGGAATTTGAAAACAGGCCCAAATTTCAAAACAGATCTAGTTGTTAAATTTTTTTCATTTGCTTTTTAATTTATAAAATTAGAATTTTAAACTAAGTTCGGTATTTGAGTAAAAAAAAATTCAAAGCTAAAAATTTACCTATCAAATTCCATCCGCAACAACTCATTTTTCCATATTTTCACTTGCTTTCCGGCCAGAATGCCTTTTCCTTTTCCTTTCTGTGCCCGGTGGGTGCGCATTCGCAGCCTGTGGCCCTACTCCCTCCTTTGGTGGCGGCGCATTCGCAGTTGCCTGTGCCCCTACTCCCTCCTTTTCAACGCCGTTGACAAGTTTCTCACAACTACCCGCTTCATAAACGGGAGATATCACAGAAGATAACGAAAAAATCCTATTTTCAACCATGGGCTTTCCATGAGACCAAAGTGATATCCCTCCGGAAATTTGAGTTGTTCCGCTGTATTCATTCAGGAATGTCGTCTCCAGATCATATATTTGCTTATCAATGCCTGCAATATGGTCGCGGAGTTTATTCTGATGGTCACAGAGTGAGCTCAATCGGTTCTGCAGACGATCACCAAGCGCAGTCTTCCGATCCTCCGCCATTGTAACTCCAAGATAGATATTGCAGGCCTCTTTGCTCTGACGCTCACCTTGCCAATAGAAAATATCTCCAATGATAAAAAATGAACTGAAAACACAAAGCAACCCGGAATAGTTGGGGCTTTACCAGCGCGTTCTTCAGGTATTTATAGTAAGGTAATGACCAATGGCCACAGCCACCACCCATTCATATGATTCGCATCGGGCGCCTTACTGCAATAAAATAATTATATTTTTCTTGTTTCCCGGCATTGAAATTGTTACAGCCGGGTTGTTTTGCGGGGATCGAAAAAGTTAGAGCCGGGTAAAGCTTCTTCGCCGGGTAGATGGGAAAGACGTTGTTTAACAAATTCCTCACTGGAATTTGGTGAAGATTTTTTTGACCTTGTTAAACAAGGTGGCCCAAATTTAGGGCTAATTCCTCACCGGAATTTGGTATGATTTTTTTTGAAAATTTGGTTGGTGGAATGCTTTTTTATTTTTTATTGGTGAAAATGTACTCACTACTATCAAGGACTTAAAACCTTAAAAATTTAATGGTTATAACCAGAATTTCCAAAAAAAAAATTAAGTTAGCTAAATGAAAGGCTTTTTTACCATACTTTTAACGAGTTTATTAATTTTTTTTTAAGGTATTTGAGGTAATTTTTTAGGTATTTGAGGTTACAATAGGAGATATAATGATACAATGTGATCCAACTTATGTTTTTTTTGATTAGTACCAAGTTTGTTAGAGATAAATTTTGCACCCTTCTTAAAGGCAATTAATATTTACAAGTCTATCGAGCCTGAAATGGGCAGAGTATGCCCACGTTATCAAAATTTAACTAAATTAAAACAATATTATTATTTCTAGGTATTTGAGGTTATAATATGAGATATATGGTACAATATGATTCAACTTTAAGTTTTTTTTGATTAGTATAAAGTTTGCTAGATACAAATTTTGCATCTTTTTAAAAGGCAACCAATATTTACAAGTCTATTGAGCCATAAATAGGTGGAGATAGTGTATGCCCACCGTTGGATTTAAACAGGTACATTATCCAGCCCTCTGCCCCCATGTATTAATGACTTGATAAACTTGTACATATGCCATGCAGTTTCAAAGCTTGAGCTATCAAATATTAAATGTTATGCTGAGTTAAGTATTTTATAGGGTAATAATTAATTATATAAGAATGATATAGATGGTTTCATTGTTTTTATTTATTTATTTTTAAGTTATTTAATTCATGAAATAAAATATACTCATAGTCTAACTTATAGATGAAATGACTTTTTTCACGATATGCTTTTTGATTAATTTTAACTAAAATCTAGCAAAGATTTTTAAAAACATCAAGTTTAAGTTCTTTAATCTCTAGAACTAGAGTGCCTTAAGGGATTTTTCAAGGTTAATCCATCCATTCATTCTAAAATGTATTTTAAACACCAAAAAATCACAATCTTGATTGAAATTGTATCTTTGGATTTGGATGAAAAAAACCATTTATCTATACTTTAGACTACACCTAAAGTATATATATTTTTGTAAAATCACTATACAAACACTTTGAAATAAGTGTAATGACAACTTCATCAAACCATCCAAACACATGGAAATAAATGTAGTGGCATCTTCAGAATACTATCCTTCAAACACTTTGCAATCTCTCATTACCAAAAATAATCCACTCTCTAATGATGACCCTAATTCGCAATCTAATTTTGAGGTTCGGGGAAAATTGACCCTTTTTTTTAAATAGTTGGAAAACATATCATAACTCAATTGTCAAACTAGCAGTGAGAACCATCCACTCTCTAATGATGACCCTAATTCGCAATCTAATTTTGAGGTTCAGGGAAAATTGACCCTTTTTTTTAAATAGTTGGAAAACATATCATAACTCAATTGTCAAACTAGCAGTGAGAACCATCTCTGGTTGTTATTCGCGAATGCACGCTGTCTCATCACCTTTATTCAAGAAAAACCATGCCACCTGGAATGACTCACTAGCAAGCTTTCACACCTGCGAGATGCCTTTGGGTCTTGGGCCGTTAACTTGTTTACTTAGGTCTAAGGAAGACAAGCTCTTAGCCAAATTGTTTTATTTTTGGTAAATAATGAAAATTTAAATAAAATAAATTGTCCCTATAAGTTTGGTATTTTCTCTTATATAGTTATGAGTAATCAAAAGAAAAAAAGAAATTAACAACACAAATTTTTATATCCATTTATGAATATTTATGCTTTAAAAAATCATTTAATAAAATACTAACAATTGCACCACATGTTGCAAAGGAAATGCATAGTGGCATACTAAACGATAGCATAGATAAAAGAAGATGTGATATGTTATGCGATTTAATTGAATATTTATATTATTAAATTATAAATATGAATTATTTATTTAAAAATAATTTTTTAGGTTTGGAGAATTGTTTGGATTAAAAATTTGGTTTTTTATAGCCTAAGGCCAGTATAGATAGGATACAAAGTATATTCACTTAAGGATACAAGAAATTGACTCTATTTTAGAGGTTAAACATGTTAGTTTAGCAGATTTAAGGATTAACCAATTAAAGTTAATGGACTTAAACACTAATTTTTTTGTTCAACTTGGTAGGACCATTTCATTTTCTATTCAAACATAGGCAAATTTACGCCACATAGATTGGCTAGGTGGCCTCAACTTGCCCCGGAGGGAAACCAAGTCTTTTGGCCACCTATCCACATTGTAAGCCATCCAAAAACAATAGAGTTTTAATCTCTCTAACCAAGCTATATATGTCTCTGTTTCATGTCCATACTCTAGATTTCTAGCTATACATATACTTGCATGACAAAAATTAAAAGCTATCCACATATAAAACAAAAATAAACATAGGGAAGTGACTAGCACTTTTGCTCCTTTGAGGCCAATTTCACAGGTTTTAGGTCCTTGACTGTTGATCCAGGCATCTCAAACATTTTTAGGATGCATGGAATGTGTCTTTCAATTCTGTCCAACCTGATGTCTTACTTATGGAGTTGGAGTTGAATTTTTTGTAGGTCTTGCTCATAGCTCGGCATACCTTGGAGTGAAACTGCCATGCCTACCGATATTTATTCCATGGCTTTTCCCAACAAGCTCTTCCTCAACCAATAGAGATATAAGGTCTGTTTTAACTGCGTAATTCTTCCTTTGGTGTTGCCCGGGTCTCAGAGTAAGGTCTTCCAATTTTCTATATCCTCCTCTGTCTCACTGCCCTGCTTTATTTCCTCTTCCCACTCTTCTAATAGCTTTCGAATTCCCTCATTAGTACCCTCACGATAAGCCTCAATGACTTCAGTGATAAGTGTTCTATCGAATTTCTTTCCTTGCAGGGCTCTGACGTACTCGTCTCCTTATCCTTCCTAGGGGCTTGTCCCCGCCTTCCTCATTTGCGACCTCCCGCAGGCTGAGCCATATCATAAATTCCTGAGACTTGTTCACAGCGACAATTTGTTAATCTAAAACAATTTAATATAATTTGGTTCCTTCGCTAAATTGCATTGTCGATGAGGTAAGCCACACCATACTCCTCCTCTTTCCTTTCCCTATCAGAGTCAGAGCTAGGATGGTCAGGAGACTAGTTCCCGGAGGGGGTCTGCCTCTAACAGCCCTCTGTCACTCCCCTCCTCCATACCCAATAACTTCCAGTCATAGTCAAGTGATTCGCCCCTTTCCAAAGCCAAACGTGTGAGCCCACCCCCACTCCATAAGCTTACCAAGCAGTAGTTTGTAACCCTTCCCCTGCTACCCAGGAAATTTTAGCGTTTCCACTCTCTTTTTCATCCTCATCTTTCTACTCTAAGTCCTTGACATTTCCATATTCCTAGTGGGGATACCCATTATCCCATCAAGTGCTTTGGCTGTGGCAGTATGGCCTACCTCCTATGCACCATGTTGACTACTCCCCCCTTCCCTTAGCATCCATTTCATTGTGTTATATACCTAGGGGGGGTAATATGGGGTACCGAGGGAGGTACCCAAGGTAATAATGTAATAATGGGATGGGCCATAGTAATAAATAAGGTGGTTAACCCATTCATGTAAGGGACCACAAGTAGTTAATAATAATGTAAGGGGCCCATGGTATTAGTTGATGGTATGAGGAAACCATGGTAATGATGCATGGTATTGTATGTATGAGGCCTATATAGAGGCTGGAGACTCCACATGGAGGGATATGAAGAGAAGTATTCTTGTATGAACAGGCATATGGCTTGTGGAGTGTTCTCCTTCCTTAAGGAGTGAATGTATGGTGTTGCCCTACCTTAAGGGTTTGATCAATAAAGTTTCATTTCATATTATTTCTGGTTTTATTTGCATTATCTTATACTTTCTTATCAGATCTATAATATTCTTGGGTTAGATCCACAACAAGTAATGTTATATACCTAGGGGGGGTAATATGGGGTACTGAGGGAGGTACCTAAGGTAATAATGTAATAATGGGATGGGCCACAGTAATAAATAAGGTGGTTAACCCATGTCATGTAAGGGACCACAAGTAGTTAATAATAATGTAAGGGGCCCATGGTATTAGTTGATGGTATGAGGAAACCATAGTAATGATGCATGGTATTGTATGTATGAGGCCTATATAGAGGCTAGTGACTCCACTTGGAGAGATATGAAGAGAAGTATCCTTGTATGAACAAGCATATGGCTTGTGGAGTATTCTCCTTCCTTAAGGAGTGAATGTATGGTGTTTCCCTACCATAAGGGTTTGATAATAAAGACTCATTTCATATTATTTCTGGGTTTATTTGCATTGTCTTATATTTTCATATATTTCTGGGCCAGAGCTACAACACTTTCACCAACCAAAACTGATTAGATCAATCACTTCTCTGAATGTTGTAACCAGAACACAATAACAGTAACCAGACACCAATCCTGAACCCAGAATATTGCAGTAATAAACAGAAGTAGCTAAAACATATTTTATGAGACGTACACTACTTCAAGCTGAAGAACCTGCATGGATATGCTTCTGTATTAAGACAAACCAACGTATATGTTGTTTTGAATTACTGAACCAGCGTGTATACGCGCCTTTTCTATGCCGAACCTATGTACAAATCTATTAAAGGCAATTTTCCCTTTTCAAATATTCAGACATCAGTTATACCTAGATTATCAGATTTATAGATAAAGTCATGCACCAAATATAATAGATCAAAATCACACAAAGATACTACTGTTCAAGCCTTAAGATCTTGACCCATCAATAGAACTTATCCTTCTTCTAGTGCTCAGGTTCCTCCTTGGTTCAAATCAAGCTATGCACCATAACCCAATGACCAGTATTCTAGATCTTGCTCTTCATAAGATATTCAATGCTTGAGTGAGTGCATTTGCCTAATTATCTCCTTCTCCTTTTATAGTCTTAGGCCTTACTGAATACCATGGTCCAAAACCACTTAGAACCAATACTTGGGTCCAAATACTTGGGTTCAACACTTTGGACGAGATACCATGGTCCAAAACCATAGGTCCAAATACCAAGGACCAAATACCATGTACTAAAAATAAGTTTTCCCACATGTACGCACTTTTCTGTGTATGAAAGTGCGTGCATAAGCATACGCGACTTTTGATCGGTGATCCTGTGTGTATACACAACTTGGGTAAGTGGAAACTGCATATATCTCCTTTTCTTTTATTCTGAGAGTCTGAACTGTGATCTGTCATCTGAGTGAGTTTCCATCAAGGACAACACGTGTGTCATAATGCCAAACTTGTATCATAATGCCAACAATCTCCCCCTTTGGACTTGATGGTAACCCAAGTGACTTTTGATTGGTGATCCCGCGTGTATACGCGACTTGGTTCAGTGGAAACTGTGTATATCTCTGTTTCTTTTATTCTGAGAGTTTGAACTGTGATCTGTCATCTGAATGAGTTGCCATCAAGGACAACAACTGTGTCATAGTGCCAAACCTGTGTCATAATGCCAACAATCTCCCCCTTTGGACTTGATGGCAACCCCAAGTCACTCCAAGCCACTCTCCCCCTTTGTCATCAAGGGAAAAGGGTGATTCTCCCCCTGAGTACATGCTGAAATCTTTTGCTCTGTTGGGCTGTCCATGCTCCCCCTGACTGTAGGAAAGGTTTGTAAAAATATGTTCTACATCCATCTCCCAACCAAGTTGGGATATACCAATATTGACTCATCCCCCCAACCAAGTGGGAATACACCAAACGTTTACACATGATAAAACAAGAACATTACATCACCCATCCTAAGCATAGTGGGGAAACCAAAATAGGCTGTTACATGACCTTGATAATACAAGAAATACATGACATAGAGATGAAATATCTATAACAATACTATGATAGTCATCAACAACTATCATTAGCAACATCTATCAATCATCATTCAGACCAGCAACCATGTTCTCCCTCAACACCTGTTCCACCTGAAACCAAAAACAAACTACGAAATTGAACCAAGATCTTCTAAGATAATGCCAACAATGCATTATTAGAAGTATTTGCTCCCCCTGAACATGTGCGAGATGGTCTCTGACAGAACCATATTAGACTTTTTTCATCCTGAGTCTGGCCCACTGATTTCCTTTAAACCAACATATACGTGACTGTACCTACAGAAGCTGGTGTATGTATGCAGATGCTCCTCATGAAACTCACATACAACCACTTTTCTCTGAACCAGATAAGTTTCAACAGCAAGATGATGCATCAACTACTCCCAGCTTCTATCTGAGGTATTCAAATGTCTCCCTGGGAAGTGGTTTGGTGAATATATCAGCAACCTGTTCCTTGGAGGGAACATACTCCAATTTAACCTTTTGTTCAAGCAATTGTTTCCGGAGAAAATGATATTTGATAGGTATGTTCTTGGTCTTTGAATGCATGATTGGATTCTTTGAAATACTTATTGTACTTGTATTATCACATAAAATGGAGATAGGTGGAGTGCAAATGATTTTAAAGTCTTGCAAAATTTGCATCATCCAAAGGAGTTGTGTGCAGCAAGAAGTAGCAGCCACATATTCTGCTTCAGCTGTAGATCATGCAATTGAACTTTGTTTCTTGTTGAACCATGATACTAATCTAGAACCCATAAAGAATGCACCACCACTAGTTCTTTTTCTGTCATCCACACTTCCTACCCAATCTGCATCTGTGTATGCATGAAGTGTGAGATCTGTATCTCTAGGATACCATAAGCCATAGTTTTGTGTTCCTTGAAGATATTTTAAAATCCTTTTAACCGCATGAAGGTGTGCTTCTTTTGGATTTTCCTAGAATCTTCCAACTATTCCCACTGCATGCATGACGTCCGGTCAGGTACCTGTCAGATAGAGCATGCTACCAATCATGGATCTATAGGTTGGTTGATGTACTGCTGCTGAATCATCATTTGCGTTGAGGTTGCATCCTGTTACCATAGGGGTACATACTGGTTTTGAATCTTCCATGCCATATTTCTTCATGATCCGCTTGAGGTACTTGGTTTGTGATAGAAAGATACCATTTTTATTTTGTGGGACTTGTAAACCAAGGAAATATGTCAGCTCACGAAGCAGGGACATTTCAAATTCTTTCTGCATCACCAAAGCAAAGTTTTGACTCATGGCTTCTTCATTGCTACCAAAGATGATATTATCAACATACACAACAAGTATTAGCAATTTATCATTATCAATTTTCATATATAGATTGTTATCTGCTGATCCTTTTGAAAAACCTTGTTGATGGAGGTATTTGTCCAGATGATAATACCAAGCCCTTAGAGCCTATTTAAGACCATAGAGTGCCTTCTTAAGTCTGTATACAAGTTTTGTATCATTTCCAAGGATGAATCTGTCTCATTGCTCAATATACACTTCCTCTGATAAGTCTCCATTTTAAAAGGCAGATTGCACATCCATTTGAAATATTTTGAACTTTTGAAAGCTAGAAAGAGCAAGGAACATTCTTATGGCTTCAAGTCTAGCAATCGGTGCAAAAGTTTCTTCAAAGTCTATTCCTTCTTATTGAGCATAACATTTACAAACAAGTCTGGCCTTGTTTCTAATAACATCTCCGTTTTCGTTCAACTTGTTTTTGAATATCCATTTGGTCCCTATGACATTCTTATCAATAGGTCTAGGAACCAATTCCCAAGTGTTATTCTTTTCAATCTGCTCAAGTTCTTCATTCATGGCCTTGACCCAACATTCATCTTTGCATTCTTCATTTACATTTTGTGGTTCAACGGAGGAGAGTAATGCTAGATAGCTTGAAGCTTCTATTATAGTTCTTCTTGTTTGAACACCTGCCTCTTTCTGTCCCAAATTTTGAGTCTCTAGATGAGTCTTCTGAACATAACTAGATGGAGTCTTTTGTTATATTCTTATTTGTTCTTCCGGTGCCTCATACGTTTCTTCTTCAGCATTAGTTTGATCTGATGTTGATGTTGAAGGATAGTCCTCTTTGTCTTCAAAATCTTTGGTTTTTATCTGTTTTGAATTGTTTCCTTCTTCATCAACCACCACATCAATAATTTCAACAATTTTTCCAAGTCTTTTATTGTTACACTTATATCCTTTACTCCTGGACGTGTAACCAAGGAGAATGCCTTCATATGCTCTAGGTTCAAACATGCCAAGATTTTCATCAGTCCTTTTGATGTATAATTTGCTTCCAAAAACCTTGAAGTATTTTACCGTAGGAGTCTTACCATACCAAAGTTCATGAGGAGTTTGAGTGTTGTTTACCTGAACATTTCTTTTGTTGAGAATAGTAACGGAAGCAAATGCAGCTTTACCCCAGAAGGTTGCAGGAGTTCTAGATTCATCAAGCATAGCACGAGCCATTTGTTGAACCAATCTGTTCATCCTTTCCACTACTCCACTTTCATAAGGAGTCCTTGCAGTAGAGAATTCCCTTCTTATTCCATGTTCTTCACAAAAGTCGAAAAATTCATCTGAGGTAAATTCCCCTCCTCGATCAAACCCGAGGCATTTGATTCTACAATCTGATTCATTTTTCAACCAAATCTTTGAAAGCTTTGAACTTTTCGAAAGCTTCGTCTTTATGCTTCAGAAGTCCTATCCAACACATCCTAGAAAAGTCGTTAATGAACAATATAAAGTATTCTTCTCCTCGAGGTGACTTTTTCCTTGATGGACCACATAAATCAGTATGGACAAGTTCAAGTAGCTTACTAGATGATCCTTCCTTCTCAGGGAAATTAGTTTTGGTTTGCTTACCAAATTGACATGATTTGCATATTGTATTGTTTGGAATTCTGATGTCAGGGAGATCACGAACCGCCTAATATTTACATGCTTTCCTTATTTGAGAGAATCTTAGATGCCCCAATCTTCTGTGCCATAGCCAGTGTTCACCATTCTTGCTTAGATAACATTGTTGTTGTCCTCCCTTAAGTATGTATAAATTATTTGGAGTTCTTATGCCTTTAATCACTATTTCTCCTGTATCAAGCTCACGAACAATACATCCATTTGATCGAAATATTACCTCATTTCCTTGATCAAACATTTGGCTAACACTCAATAAATTATGCTTTAAGCCATCAACATACATAACATTTCCAACTTTAACCTTTTCTTTCAAAATAATAGAACCTTTACCTTTTATGAGTGCAGGTGTGTCATTTTTGAATGAGACCTTCCTTTCCTTCTCTAAGGCACTATATGACTGAAGTTTTTCTTTATCACCTATCATATGTTTCAAACATCCACTATCGATGTACCATTGATTTTCTTATCCTTCCGCATATAAGGCTATACAACATCTTTCTGGTTGCGGTTCTTTCTTTCTCCATGTTTTGGGACCCAATGAAGGTTTCTCCTTCTGATATGTTTGCCAAAACTTACTCCTGCATTCAGAATCTTCATGACCAAATTTGTTACGAATAGAGCATTCTATTTCATTTTCAAGAGCAGAAAAGTTATTGTAGGTCCTCTTCATGATCCCAGTCAAGCTCCTTTGATTTCATGCTTCTCGAGTCATGATGGTCTTGTAGGAAACACGGTGAGAAACTTTTTGTCCAAAGTTATGACATGAAAAACATTGGCCATTAAAGAAATTCCTGCGATTATCAAATCTACTGTCCAGGTGATTGTAGTCTCCATTGACATTCATTCTTGAGGAAAACTGAGAATGATTTACTTGCGGTTGGTTGTAGCTTCTGTTCATTCTTGAAGTAGATTGACCCTACTTTACTTGGTGATCTCTGTTCATCCTTAAAGTAGATTGACCCTGATTCACCTGGGGATTTGCTTTATGCCATTGTTGACCATTGTCAACCTGTTCACTTCTCCTTGCTGCATCAAGATAAATTTTGGAGGTGGATGGCTTCTATACTTGAGATGCTTCTTCAGTATATCCAAGACTTGTCTTGATTAGAGGAGAATGATGCACTTTGATAACCTCATCTAAAGTTTCAGATCCTTTAGCAAATCTAAGATTAAGAGCTTTTGTTTTCTCAATATCTTTTCTAAGTCCGACAATTTCACATTCTAGCTTTTCATTATGTTTTTCCCTTTCAGCAAGTTGGAATGTCAGAGTATCTATGATCGTATTGTTTTCTTCTAAACAAATTTTAAGCTTAGAAATTTCTTCGTAGAGATCATCTTCATCTATAGCATCCAAGAAATCATCATCTTCAAAAGCCATCAAAAGTCTATAATCATTACCATGTTCATATTCATCAGTATTTGAAAGTCCATCACTATCTTCATGTGTATAATAGCTCTTCCTACTTACATTCTGTTTTCTGTTCCATTTAACTGGTTCCCTACCTTTATCAAGCTTATCTTTATGAGGAAATTTGGCTACATAGTGACCGACTCTCCCACAAACAAAACATTTGAAAGGTAGCTTACCTCTGAATCTTCCAGAACCCCATTGAAGGTTCTTGACAAAGTTTGATTCTTCCTCTTCTTCTGATGCATGCCCTAACATATCGTATTCTCCTTTTATTGAAGTTGTGAATGTGGCTTCTCTCATGTTTGATGGCCCCCCTTTTCTCATTTCGAAAGCAGTTAGGATTCTGTGTAGCTGTGACATAGTAATACTTTGAAGATTCTGCTTTTCTTCTATGGAAAAAACTTTTGATTCAAACTTAGAAGACAAAGATCTTAGAACTTTTTCAACTAAAGTAACTTCTTTTATTTCTTCACCCAAGTTTTTCATGCGATTAACAATCTCATCTATACGTAAGAAATAATTAGCCACACTTTCATCATTGTGCATTCTGAGAGTTTCATATTGAATTCTGAGATATTGTAGTTTTGCACGTTTTACCTGATCGTCTCCTTCATAGCTTAGAATGATCTTGTCCCATATTTCTTTGGCGGTTTTGAGCTGCATAACCTTGACGAATTCTTATTGAGATAGACTCCCCAATAGAGTATTGACAACCTTTGAATTTGTTTCATACTACTTTTTACCAGTTGTATCTGTAGGAGTTGTTGATGGGAATGTGTATCCTCCTTCCACGATATCCCAAACTTCTACACCAAGAGATTGAAGATAGGTTGTGGTTATTACCTTCCAATAGATGAAGTTGCTCCCATCAAAGATTAGTGGCCTAATGGATGCCTCCTTTTCGTAGTTGCTCATGATGATAGATCTTCCTTCAAGCGATCAAGCTTCTTCAGAAGGACTTGCTCTGATTCCAATTGTTGGAAATAATACTGAGAGGGGGGATGAATCAGTATTATCAAGTCAAATAATTTTTCATTTTCAAACTTAGATATACGCTACTTCAGATATGGAAACCAGTGTATACATGCAACTGTGTCTATAGGAGCTAGCGTATATTCAGTAAACTTAAGATTTAATTAATTTATTTGATCTTTAATCAGTGCATCTAAACTTCATTAACCATAAGGACAGTAAACAGAACAAGTCATCACACATATGAACACAGGATATAAGGTGGAAACCCAATGTGGGTGAAAACCACCTGCTACAATTCTTCTTTATATTCTTGTTAATAAGAAACTTATTTTTACAATATTTCTGTACTGGTGCAGTCTTATACCAGTACGCAGGCTTCTACCTACAAAAGGCTACAACCTTCTCTCATTCTCCAACTTCTCCTGGAAGGGAGCTACAACCCCCTTAGCTCTTGTACTAGCTGATGTACTAGTGCATAGGTGTTGACCTACAGAAGGCTACAACCTTCTCTTTTCTTCCAAGGATCACATTTCATAAATTTTCAGACTGGATCCATAAGTAACATCAATCAAACATCAAATATATCTGCATCAACCAATCCCTTTACACCAACCAAAACTAAATCAATCAATCACTTCTCTGAATGTTGTAACCAGAATACAGTAACAGTAACCAAACACCAATC